>SNQJ01S0009928.1:75039-87326 GCA_010110895.2 Picea sitchensis | reverse complement strand
GATTAGTGTAGGAGGAATGGCCCAGGGTGGGGAATGGTCCAGACTCAAACATTCCTTAGGGTTTATACATTCTCTCCAGGGTGCACTTTGATTAGTGTAGGAAGAATGGCCCAGGGTGAGGAATGGTCCAGGTTCAAAAATTAGAAACAATCATTCTTCCTTGTTTGAGAAGAATAGGGTAGATAGACCATTGTTGATGTTCTATACCGAGGGCAGATATTCTTTCAGATCTCACAGATGTGAGTGAAAGATTGGCCCAAATGATTCAGTTTATTCTTAACAATATTTTCTATGCAGGATGTCATCAGATGATTGTTATGGAGACTTCCTATCTCCAGACAGTAAAGATATACTACTGTGGTGGATATGTTCCACTGGTTGTGACTATGTTTCATGCAATTGTGTACTACCATGGATAGACACAGTTGTGTTCTATCAATTGATATCATACCAGTTGTCATAGGATATTATCCAGTTGGATAATAATGACGGTGCTCATGATACTACCAATTGAATGGTCTGTTTGTGCTCAAGACCATACCTCTCTAGCTAGGAGGGAGTGTTAATATTATGGTATATTTGGGAGGTATGAACCTCTATTGTGACCTATGATGAGATTAGAATATTCCAGAAGGAAGCAAAGAAGTGAAGGAAACCCTAGACAAGTTGTTGGCTGCAAAAATATATTTAATATGAATTTATTAGTACCCAGGAGGAGAAGTCGTCCCCAGTAAGCCTGCCCAAATTACTATAAATGCAGGGCGCTAGTTCTCATTATTCACATCTCAGCAGTTGCAGAGAGAACTGGATCTACACAAGTGCAGTGGCAGTTTGTGCGCAAGTCTCTGGGAAAGTGTGCGCCAGCTCCTGGGTGGGAATATTTGATCAGCTTGGTTTCTATTCTTGCTTGGTGCATTATCCTCTCTTGGCTATTGGATTGCTACCAGGATTCTCTTCTCCGTCAAGGTCAAGGTGCTCGGAGGGTGGCTTCGGCCTATGGTTGGGTGACGAGGGCATCATCAATGGTAAAACGAGCACAATCTTCTATATTCTAACAAGTCAGACCCTGGAATTTTACAAAGATAGAGAATATATTTTGGTGTACATGTGGTAAAAACATCAGATTTTGGTTCTCTATAATTTTGGAGATATTCCTCGTGGAAGTTAGGGTTCTGGAATGCTCCTAAAATTTGTTTCATATAGGTCAACTTGGCACTTTCGCTATATTTTGTTTTGTGATACTTCAAACCCTGGGATTTTGTAGAGATAGAGGATAGATCTTGGTGTATATATGATAAATATATCATATTATATTTCTATACAATTTTGGAGATATTCCTTTTTGAATTTATGGCTCATGAATGCTCCTGAAATCATTTTCAAACAGGTCATCTTCACACTTTCGCTATAACTTATTTTTTGTGATGTTTCAAACCTTGATATTTTGTAGAGATAGAGGAGATATATTGATTGTACATGTGGTAAAAATATCATATGTCAGTTCACTATACGTTTGGATATATAACCTGTGGATGTTAGGGTTCTTGAATGCACCTGAAATCAGTTTCAAGCAGGTCATCTTGGCACTTTTTCTATAAATTATTTTCATGGATGTTTTAGACCCTGATAGTTTGTAAAGATAGAGGAACAATATTGGTTTATATGTGGTAAAAATATTATATTATGATTCGGTAAAATTTTAAAGATATTCTATGTGGAAGTTAGGGTTCTCGAATGCTCTTGAAATAAGTTTCAGACAAGTCAGCTTGGCACTTTTGATATAACTTATTTTTTGGGATGTTTCAGACCTTGATATTTTGTAGATAATATAGAAGTACCTTAGGTAAAAGTTTTAGAATCATATTTTTGAAACTCAATATGTGGCATATTGTACAAGTTATTTCTTGGGAAGAGGCCCAAAACAACAAGCTTTGGGAATGTTTCCTTTGGAAATTCAAATTTTGGTCATACCTAGCAAAGGTAGAAGTAATGAGCAGACCTGATGAAGGAAGAATCCGTGAGTAGACCTGGTAAAGGTAGATGCAATGAGAAAACTTGGTGAAGGTAGCAATAGCAAGCAGACTCAGTGAAGGTTAGTGAAACTCAAATATTATTGTCTCTTGCTATGTTGGTGCTTAGCGGTGGGGATTGATGTCTCCAATAGATTGATGTCTATGAATATCTGTAAAAGATAGATGTATCTTTCTAAGTTGGTTCTTTTTAGTGGAGATTGGTGTCCCTAGCATATTGGTGTCTACAAATATTTGTAAGAGATTGGTGTCTCTTGCTAAGTTGGTTCTTAGCGGTGGGGATTGGTTTCTACAATAGATTGGTATTTACAAATACTTATAAATGTAGGTTGGTGCCTACCGGGATTTGTGTTAGTGGGGATTGGTGTATCCAATAGGTTGGTTCCTACAAATATTTATGACATTAGGTTGTAACCTACAAATAATTATAAATAAAATTTTCATGGTTTTCTCTAGAAAGGGTTTCCATGTAAATCTTGTGTTCCATGTTCCGCAGTTAATATGTGATTGTTCTATTATGGTTGATGAATGTTTGAAAAAGTAAAAAAAATTCTTATATTGATTCACCCCCCACCTCTCAGTATAAGTGTGTGCTCAACATGGTGATTAAGTGTGAAATGGTTGAATGCATTGTTAAACCATGCCATGCCTTGCTTGTTAGTTAATTGTTGTGTTAATTCTTTATTTGATCAAATCTAGGTTAATTAGTTATGTCTTAGTCTTAAGGATTTATTTATTTATGTTAATCATATAACACCCACTTGAGATATTATAATTTCGATATGGTGTGATTAAATGATAATAAATTTAGAATACATAGCGATACATTTCACCTCAATACTATACCATTCGTTGTGGACTTTGTTGAGAACTACACCCCCCAACCACAAACTAAGAACTAGAGCCAATATTATCATTTAAATCAAGTAAAACAAATGGTACATATCACATCCCATGGGTGTAGAAAAGTAGGTGACAAAGTGTACTGTTAAGGAACTCTATTATGTGAATTCATCGGCTCAAAACCCTCAACTAGTCTTGTATGTCACGTGAGGGTCCACGTTGGCATGCCTGGGTTTATAGTGGTAGCAGTTGGATAACACGACTACATGTCACACAAGTATGTGCCCAAGTAGTTGTTGATTTCCCCAGTCAACTAAAAACAATGGTACATATCACATATAGATGTGGGTGAGATAGAAATAAAGATAAGAGGATAATGTTGGAGTCTAACTTCTTCATAATTGGTGATTTGTGCCATGACCTATAGTATGTACAACATTGATTTTAGATGTTCTACAATCACTTGAAGGAGAGAGATATATAGATGGATCTATATTAGATTTTGTTAGATAGTTGTGTGGGTCAATTAAAAAATTCTTCTATATTTCAATGGTTGATTTTGTTTTATAAAAAATGTAATGTCATAGATTTGTAAATATTTTGAGATTGAGCATGGAAAAGGTGAGCATGACGAATCTGGAGTGTGAATTGAAATTTCCTTATGTAGGGATAAGAATAATTTTATGAAAAATTCCCTCATTCGAGATGCAAAATATATAGTATAATGGTCTTCAACAGTAATGGTAAGGGAAACAAGAAGGAAATAGGAATTTGAAAAGGAGAGGACGTGTGAAAATAATTTTTTGCGAGGTGGTCGATGTAGATTATACTCTATATCTTATCAAACTCCTACACACTTGTATCTTACCATGCATTGTATTTTTTCAAGACATATATATGTAATGGTTTCACTGAAATACCATGAAAGGGGCACTGATTATCGGTTGGCACAATTCCTAAAGGGTGAGCAAACTCTCAATGCATCATTAACTAATTATGATTGTAATGAATTTCCAATTGGATTGATTGTTGTTAAGGGTGAATATCTTACATTGGATGAAAATTCAAGAAATATCAGTGGTCATGTACTTATATATTATAGACCAGGTGCATCTCCATATCACTTTACAAACTTAGTCGTTGGTACAAACCTCCAACTAGAAACAATGTTTAGAAAGAGCTCGTTAAAGGTAAAATACTTTGTACCTCATTCAGAGTATGATAAATTGATGGAGACCATTAACAATAGAGATTATCCATATGGTATACTTAAATGAACACAGGTAAGTATATTGGCTAGGTAAAATGACATGTTCAATCTTATGTTTTATTTTGAGGTACATGGGTTGTTTATTATTTTCATTATTTTTGGTGACTATAATTATTTTACTACATGAGTCTAACACTAATACTCTTACATGTGCCTAGGTTATAAAAAAAATCATATACATATAAGGACCTATCAATAAAAACAAAGATGTTTTTCAACACCACCAACCAAATTCTTGGAAACATGAAATTTCCTATTTCAAACCTAACTTTATTATGTGTTTCACATTACCTAACTCTACCTTATCTATTTTTGTGGAATAAACACCACCTTTCACCATCAATGTGCCCTTACTAACTTCCTACTATTTTTCTACACACTTATATTTGAATTGGAGTCATAATTACACACTCATGAATAAGACACACACTTGGTCTTGGTCTATTTGACCACACACTCCCCAAAATTACTTGGCCGTGGAAATCTTGTCTTGAGCATAAAAAATTGTTAGTCACATAACTCTCCTAATTACACCTTATAAATTTTTCCTTTTGTTGTTTTCTAATTACTTTTGTAGTGTCTCCTTTTAAACAATGCATGTGGTAGCAATCGATATACTTAATTATAGAGAAAAGGAAATAAAGAAAAGGAAATTTTATTAGATTCTAATAGAGGAACATGGTGATGTGTCAAAACCCTTTTATAAGGAATGTCTTGAATCTTGGTCTTTTTCATGGGGACACACAATGTCATCCATGATCCACTATTGTGGAGAAGGTGTAATAACAATTACACTATCACAATGCCTCCATTTTGACATGTCAAATGTTCAAATGATATAAATACATGGACATACTCAAGATTGAAGGTTTGGATTTGGTTGTAGAGGTGATATTTAATTGATAATCTTGTGGCTATTTTTGTAAATGAACAATGTTTTCATGGATTAACATTGATATAACTTTTGAGAAAACCACATAGGAATTAGAGCTGTGTAGGAAAATATCATTCTTAAGACCAAGTTTAAAACTAAAATAAATCATTCTTAATATCCAAAGAACTAAAATCTCTTGTAGAATATGTCATTCTCTCCATTTTTTCATATGAACACAAAAAATTGTAAGTCCGTTTTCTAGAAAATTCTCAAGTAATGATCTGGGTGGCACCAAGACAATGGACTTAGCCAATCAATTTTCTACTTGAGTTCTATGCAATATTTTGTTCTAGAACACTTTGATGTGAATATACATCAACTCTATGGTTTAGCAAGACTCAACAAAAGGTTCTTAGGTCTCTTGAAATTAGTATTCGACCACATGTGGAGGTTGCATTCTACAACGAAATATTGAAAATACTTATGGCAGGAAATGAGAGGTTGATAATAGAAGGAATATTTGTTGTAATCGCAAGAGGTCCATATCAATTTACCTAGGCTCCAAAATACCCCAATGGATGCTAAAGAAGATAATTTCGATCCATTCAACAAGAGTGCAAGAAAGGGTTTAAAGAATGAAAAAGTTTTCAAATGATCAATAAGAGATTCCTTTTCGGGGTCTATGGATGACATCAATAATTATCAGGGAAGAGGGTCATGATTATGATATTTGGTATTTGGTAGTATGAAAAATTTAGTACCACCAAGTTGATTATTAGGAATATTTAGACATTGGCTATGGAATTCATATAGGTTTGAATGAATGAGTAATTTGTCCCTTATATGAATTCTATGAGTCCCAATTTGCCATTATTTAAGATTGAATAATATGGTATCACCATCATTGGTTTATTATAAATAAAACACAGTCAATGGAATTGCAATTGCTCAACAAGCCACACCAATGCTCCATATATAGAAATTAATCCCATAATATAGCTTTAGCTCTAAGAATTTACATACTTCTTTCCTAAGTTTGGATCATCTAGATAATTTAAGGAGAGAATATCTAAAATACTTAACAAAATTTTATAATAGGACAAGGCCAAGTTGATAGAGACTTTGATTTCATCACCATTTACCAGATCAAAGAATGTGAAGTTGAAAAGATTTATTATTTCATCAAAATGGTGTTTACAACAAGAAGAAGATGCTCTCTTTTGTTACCTATTTGATGAGTCACCATTCTTGTAGAGACAGAAGAGAGTTAGAGGATCAATCTTGATTAAACCATAATAATGAATATGGAAATGAAACGATAATAATGCAACATGTATCATTACCTCACTCTTATGGTTACGCGTGGAAAGTAATTGTTTCACATCAGACATGAGGCTCATAATTTTTTTCATACACTAGTGATGTATGGTACATGTGAGCTTAGATTCAATTCTCTTAGATTGAATTCTAGATTAATGTCCGAGGGTCCCATAATCATAGCCAAAATAATAGCATCAAGCCCCAAATAATAAATCACATTCTATCATGAAATCTTAAAGGAAGCTCGCTCGAAGTCAAAAATGGGAAAGTAACATTACCATTGATTCCTATGAAATATTAACTTAGTTGCAACTTTTATTTCAAGTGTTCATTCAAACCCACTGTAACTAAAGAAAACATTGACATTTACGAGAGGAGATAAAAAAACCATGACCAAGAGTTAGAAAACGGATTTGACCTTATCATATATCTTGATCCTTTCATAATGTTCATTTATTCACAATCTTCTTGGATTTATTTATAAAAGTGCATAATAAATCTAATCACATGTCTCAATTATGTGCAGGTCAAAAGGTGTTACATGGAGTTCAAGCACAAGGATGTAAGTCAAAACCCAAGGTTGCCTAAAGTTCCTCTTGGCAAAGAGAACAATGTAAAAGCAAAAGAGAGAGCATCATAAAGTGAAATACAATGTAAATCTCTCGAAAGATGGTCCAGGAGGTTCCAGAGTGCTAAACATTTGTTCTTCTCAAATGCTCATGAAAATGACTCCATTGCGTAGAGATCAGCGATAACTTTCCAACGGTGCAAAAATAACCTCAAACAGAGTCTGTATGCAAAAGTTATGGCCTTCAGAAGTTTGGCAAAAACACGACAAAAGTCAAAGAATGAGTGTCACGTGGCAGGCCCATAGGCTGCCACATGTCCTATCCATAAAGGTTGTACAACTGATAGGATTACATCATGCTGGTGCTAACAAGATGATGTAGCAACACAAAATGTTGCCACGTGTCACTCAAATTTGGCATTTTTAGGAACCCATGTGGACCAATAAAAATGTGCCATGTGTCATCTGTACATTGACATGGAAGGTACAGTTGGCAATGATGTGGCAGATCCATATAGGTACAATTAGGTGGTTATATGGTGTACAGGTTGTAGCTGATGTAGGTGTTGATTATGCATATAGGTGGACCAACCAAAGAGTGTCATGTGGCACTCTTCGATTGGCCAATAATGCCTAAGGGAAAATAAATTTAGTTGGTTTAGATGAGAATCGAACCCATGAACTATCGTGCATTATTCTCAAAATATTCCAACAGCTTAGAAAATATTCCCTTACCAATCCACCACATGTGTTGTTTGTTAAAACAACCCAAATAACTTATATTTAAGTTTAAACAAATGTGACTAGGAATATAGGGGGGTTGGTTTGGTCGACTTACCCTATATAAACCAATGCCCAAACCACTATACGACATCATGGAAATGCATTCCAAATAGAGGGATTGCATAGAAATTCATGCAAGGTGTAGAATTTTCCTCATTTTGCGTAAGAGGTGTTCCCATGTTGGATTTTTCTCGTTTTGCGTACTATTGAGTTTTTTGAGAGAAGTATAGAGTGTTTATACTCATTTTTCTTAGAATTTCAAGAGGAATATGATGGTGATGTCGGTTCTGTGTAAAATTTCTATGTATGAAAGTATTAATCTAGTTTTTCATGTACGAGACTCATAGTCTCGTTATGCATGCAAAAGGGGGTCTTTAAGAACCTATTCAGAACATAGTCGAGTTTATACTCATTCTTCTCAGAATTTTGTGAGGAATTTAGTGGTGACCTCTATTTATGGGTTGGAGTAACATAATTTAATGGCTTCTTCAAAATGGCCATTGTAAGTCATCATTGTTTCAAGCATTTCAGAATTAATAGAGCAGTCTCATTGTTTGGAACTCCATTAGCAAACTTTGTAATGAGCTATGTTATTTGTTATCTCTATTTCTCTCTATTTTGGCACTCATTATTTCCGCAATTTATTATCAGTTAATGAATTTTTATGGATAAATAAGTGTTTTCACATGATATTTTTCAAATAGTCAAGTTGATCTTCATTTTCCGAATCTGGTTGAATGTTTAGTGTCTACTTATGAATAAATTGACATCTAAGGATTTTGGGGCTAAATTGGTCTCATAGTTTGTTGATATTTCAGTTCAAGTTGGTATCATAACTCGTTTGATATTTTCATATCATGTGGTATCAACGTTGGTTTTGACATTTATTTGTAAGTGAATGCTTATGAGGTCCAAACTCAAGCTTGGTGAAGGATCTTTTGAATAGTACATTCCTGATATTGGTTTGAGGCATGCATTTCGAAAGCAAGAAATGGCTTCAACAAAAGACAAAGAATATTCTAATCCAAATCCTTTCGGTACTGAAGAGGCATTCTTTTTTGTGTTCATGGCAATGAAGGCCATGGTGGAAGAAATGTATGAGGATCAAAAGAGGGCCAAGGGAACTGGTGGTAAAAGAAAAGGAAATCCACATAAATTCGATAAGCAGTCGGAGAAGCCTACATGTTCTCATTGCGAGAAGAAAGGACATGATGAGAAGCATTGTTGGAAGTTGCATCCAAAATTGAAGCCAAAGTGGGCTCAACCTAGAAAGGGTAAAAAGAATACCATGACCATATTTCAGGATCTTAGATTAGATTCTGAGTATGAAACTAAGGTTACAACTATGGGCAACTATGGGCATCAAAGGTAAATATTATGTTGCATGTTTCAATTTGCGTACTTCTTCTGCAAATTCTAATGTAATTCTTGATGGAAGGCAAAGAAATGACTTGTTTAATTTACAAGTTATCTCAAAGCACACTAATATTGATGCAATTTTTGATAGTGGATCACAACTGAATCTTATTTCAGAGAAAGTTATTCAGAGATTGGGATTGGAAACTAGGATTCATCCGAGACCAGATCCTTTGGGTTGGATTTGTGATAATGCTTAGGTACATGTAACTAAGCAATGCAAGTTACGGTTTGAGATCACATCCAATTTCGTTGATGAGGTAGAGTTAGACGTGGTTCCACTTGACATTTGCGAGATGGTTTTGGAAAGTCCATACTTGTATGATAGGAAGGCCATTTTCTACAGGGAACAAAACAAGTATCATCTTTTTAAGGATGGGATTGAGTTCATTGTGAGAGCTCATCAGAGGAAGATGAATTTGACAATTGTCACTATAGGGCACGTGCAAATGCTATTTAATGCTAGTATCTAGGATCCATATTTACAACGTACAATTCAAAGTAAAACATGTCCTTTTGTTTATGTTGTTCTTGTTAATAAGGGAAAATATATTGATGGTTCATTCTCTTTCACATTTGTATATTCAATTTTGTTGTTCATTTTATTACTAACCAATGGAGTATGGTTAGCTATTGCAACAATGAATAACAAAGTTTGTGAATTTAAGGGAATGGTTAACTTGGTCAACAATGTTGTTTCAATATTCATTATGGTTGTGATGAGTAAGGTTCTCATTATCCAAATAATAAGGATGGATGATACTGGACAAGTTTGGCGACAATGCCCTCACTTCATTTATGAATAATCCATACTTTTGGAGGTCCAAAATTTCTTTAGTGGCAAGGTGTGATCCAAGAGGATATGGAACGCTAAAAAAATGATCCTCTAAAATTATCATGAAAATGACTCCATTGTATAGAACTCGGTGATATCTTTCCAACGACCCAAAAATCGCCTCAAATGAAGTTCGTATGCAAATGTTATGGCCTTCAGAAGTTTGGAAAAAACATTGCAAAAGTCAAAGTAGGGGTGCCACGTGGTAGGCCCATAGACTGCCATGTGGCCTGTCTATACAGTTCATACAAATGATAGGATGAAATCATGATTATATCAATAGGATGATGTGGTAGCACGAGAGGGTTCCACATGTCACTCAATTTTGGCTTTTTCAAGCACCCACATGGACCAATAAAAATGTGTCACATGTCATCCATACACTGACATGGTAGGTACAGTTGGTAGTGATGTGGAATATCGATACATGTACAGTCAGGTGGTGACGTGGTAGAAAAGTGGCATCTGACGTAGGTGTTGACTGTGTAGACAAGTGGATCAACCAGAGAGTGGCATGTGGCACTCTCTGATTGTCCAATAATGGCAAAGGGACAATAAAATTAGTTGGGTTGGATGAGAATAGAACCCATGACCTATGGTGGAATATTCCTAAAATATTCCAACAACTTAGCAAATATTCCCTTACCAATGTGCCACATGTGTTGGTTGTTAAAACAACCCAAACAAATTATATTTTAGTTTAAACAAATGTGACTAGGAATATAGGGGGGTTGGTTTGACCAACTTACCCTATATAAACCAGTGCCTAGACCACTATATGATAGCGTTGAAATGCATTCGAAAGAGAGGGCATGCATAGAAATTTGTTCTTGTTATATAATTTTCCTCGTTTTGTGTTCAAGAGGTGTTCCTATGCTGGGTTTGTCTTGTTTTACATGCTATCGAGTTCGTTGAGAGAAGTATAGAGTGTCTATACTCATTTTTCTTAAAAATTTGAGAGGGATCTAATGGTGATGTCAATTCTATGTAAAAGTGCTATGTATGAAAGTCTTATTCCAGTTTTTCATGTATGAGACTCATAGTCTTGTTATGCGTGCAAAAGGGGGTTTTAAGCACATGTTTAGAACATAGTCAAGTTTATACTCGTTCTTCTCATAATTTAATGAGGAATTCAGTGGTGACCTATGCTTTTGGGTTGGAGTAATAGACTTTAAGGGTTTCTTCAAATTGGCCATTGTAAGTCATCATTGTTTCAAGCATTTGAACATTAATAGAGCGGTCTCACTATTTGAAACTCCGTTATCAAACTGTGTAATGAATTATGTTATTTTTTGTCTCTATTTCTCTCTATTTTGGCACTCATTATTTCCGCAAGTTATTATCATTTAATGAAGTTTTATGGATAAAAAAATGTTTTCACATGATATTTTGCAAATAGTCAAGTCAATCTTCATTTTCCGAATCTGGTCGGATGCTTAGTGTTTTCTTATGAACTAATTGACATCTAAGGATTTTCAGGTTGAATTGGTATCAAAGTTTGTTGATATTTTGGATCAAGTTGGTATCATAACTCATTTGATATTTCAGATCAAATTTTCAAGATGAGAGACAAAAAGCATCTTGAAAAATAATTGAAACTTGAAACTATCTTTGGTTACTAAGTTAAGAAAAGGTATTTATTTTGTAGAATGTTATAAATGTTAGAAAATGTGAAGAATTAAAGGCTTTTGACTCTTGTACTTTTGATGTACTTATGTTAGAATTTCTAATGAGGAAAAGTCAAGTTTGGCCAAGCATTTTCTAGAGAGGTTTGATTCCTATATTACATGTGTTGTGGATTATCCCTATGTATTTATTGAGCATTGGGGTTGTTGTAAGAATTCCCTTTACACTATAGACTGTTCTCATGTTTAGATTTTATATTCTTATTTTTGTTTTCTAGAAATATTTGTCTAAATTAGTAGGCACACCGTTGTAATTAATTGTTTAATATCAAAGTATTTCGGGTTTTGCAGCTATTTACTCACATCCTAGCTTTTATTTTCATAGTTAGCTTATTGTTGGGTATAATGGTGGTGACATGTTTGGTTCTATGTTTGCTTCATCAATTCTATTAATATGTATAGACACTTGCATTTGCATTTGCATTTATTCATATTAGATTAGCCACTTTTCATTTTATTATATTATAAGACCAAAAATGATGGATTGATCCATAACTGGTAACCTCAAATTAGTAATGGATGTCGGGCCAAAATCTAGATGGATTCCCTACACCAAATCATGAGTGGTCTAATTGGGACTTCTCACTGGGGTGGACCCCTTATTTTCAAGTGGAACATTACGACCCATCAACGCAACTGTATGTTGGAGCCGCCCTTATTTTT
>SNQJ01S0009928.1:33643-74989 GCA_010110895.2 Picea sitchensis | reverse complement strand
TGAAACTTTGAAAACTCTGCAACCTTGTCGCGTAAGCAACGACGCTTTTTCTACTCTCAAAACAAGTCCACTTGCGTAAGAATGTTCTCTCTTTTCGTTTTACTTCGGGATCTCGCAAATCGGATACGTTAATCCTTGAGTTCACATGTCCCGAGTCACGAAACGGTGAAGTCGTTTTCAAATTTTCGCCCAAGACATTAACTAGGGTAAAGTATTTTAACTCATGATTAGATGTCGTCGGGGTTTCGCGCATCGGCGTTCGTCAAACCCAAGTTTTTATTTTTACAGCCCCGAGAGCCGAGAACGCGAGGTACTTTTGGGATAACCCTGGTCAAGGATTAAAGGCAAAAAGCTAACCATGGTTAAATTGGTTCTCGACATTTCACCACTCGGAACTATCTTTTCGAAAGTTACGGCGTCTAAAACCCCGACTCACGAAGTCACGACGTAATTATAGCAAGTTTAATTAACCGCCTAATCTAAGATTTTCTTCCCCTTAATTGAGTCTTAATTATTGCCATCTCGCGGTTTCGCGACTCGGCATACTAATCTCCCAGAAGCTTGCCTCCAAAGTTCCGAGTTGCGATATGGAAAATAAATGGATTATAAAATTAATGATGCTCCAAGTCACGATTATAGTTAATTAAGCCAAAGTCGGTCCTCACGATCTCACGAGTTGGGGACTCAAAATGTTAAAAGAAAATCCACGAAGTAGCGAACAACGAGGAATTGATGAAAGGTGGTAAAATTTGATAATTTAAGATAAGAAAATATATATCCTGCGCCCCGAGGATTGCACGTTTCCCAAGGTAGCCATCTCTCTCCCTACTCTGACTGACTGTCAAACCGCCAAAAAGTTGATGACATTAATGGAGAATTAGGGTGAATCCACGAATATAAGATCGGATTTTACGCAATAAATTTGTTTCTAATTTCAATTTGACAGGCTTATTTCGAAAAGTACCAAAGCTTCAAATATATATAAGTGTTCATTTTATTATAAGGAAATCATTTTCATAAGCATGCAGAGCTCATCATTTTCTGAGTGAACTAATTTCTGCATGTATACGCAATTCTATCGCAGAAGGGCAAAAATGCAAGCTCCAGCTATGGCTCCACGGAAAGCAGCAAAGGCGAATGTCGAGGTTGCAGGGCAAGGCTCGGATAATGTCTCCGACACTTCGCCCCGGAGTGTCGACTCGGTCCCTAGCTGGTCGTTTGTTTCAAATATTTTGCAATCTGAGTTGGTGAATTATTCAGACTCCGACGACAATGAAAAGGACGACCTGAACACTAAATACAAGATAGTTGTTCAATCTGGAATGCACAGGGTAGCAACCAGACCACGGTTGCTTCCATATTATGATATGATCCGATGGGCGTTGGATCACATAGACTTACCCACTAGAACTATCATGAATGACCAGCAGGTCACGGTCGGTACTTTTAGACCGGATCATATCCAAACCATGTATAAGCTCCCGACGACATATGAATACACGTATGGTGCTAAATTACTGGAGGAATTCAAAGAGAAAGAGTGCACTCAAATGACAAAACCATGCCCGGTTTGATAAATGATTGGGTTTCGTGCTCTGCGAAATTCAGAGCAAATGACCAGGGCGTTTATTCAATCGCTTCGCTGGAGCCACAGTATAAGTATGTGGCAATGATGACATGCCGATTGTTCGGAAGAGAGGACACATCGCATTTCTACATTGCGTGGGTGCCTCTCATGTTTTGGGTCATAGAAGGTTGCTCGTTTAATTGAGCAAAGATACTCTCAGACAGCTTGGCCAACTGGGTCACAGAGTATCGGGAGCAGAAGGCAAGTGGAGACTGTCCTCATTTTTCATGTCTGCATATATTATGGACGCGGTATGTTCCATGACACCATTCCCTTTGATGAGCTGGGCTTGGAGTCCAGTCCAAGAAAAACTCGTACATGAGTATCACGATAAACTGTGGGAGAATAAAGAGGACAAATTCATTTACGAAATTTTCAACTGGGTGATGGTGCCCCTGCACATCGCCATTTTTTGTCACCTGCCACCTCGTATCTCGGACAACATTGCTGCAAATCTGAGTGGTATAGCGGACTGGTACGTGGAGGCAGAGTTCTCCTACATCAGAGTGTTTGGAGCTATTGTTCCCCCGCTTGCACTACCACTGTTCATCCCCGACAAGCTGTCTTGTCGCGAGATCGCCCGACAAACAGTGATTGGCGGGGTGAGTAAAGAACTCAAAGCATATTCAAAGAAGGTGTGGCCATTTTTTCCCATTCGGCTAAATTCTTATTCTTTATTGGATTTCGGGCATGCGAAAGATGAGGCTGCAGCCCTGGAAGACCTGAGTTTGGTCTCCATCGAGTATAAAAAACATGATCCCTAGAAAATTGTGAGCAACCATTTAGCTAATTGTGGGCTAAAGAGGTTTGAACATGAGTTTTCACCCCCGGATGACATTTTCCGAGGGGCGAGGTCTTATGAGGAAGTGCTAGCTCGGATCCGATCTTTATCACCCGCAGACATAGCCTCTGTGTTAAAATTTCAGAAACACAGATGAAGTTGTCTTCCTGTTGTGTTGCGAGGAGGGAGCCCGGGCGTTTCTGAGATGGAACCGAAGGATGCTGAAGGCCACAAAGATGTAGCTCCTGGCTCAGGAAAAATCCAGGACGAGGGGAAGCAAACGAAGAAGCCCGAAGCAGAGGCACAGAATCTGGAACCGCCAAAGACACAGAATCCAGAAACTGAGACGAAGACCCCTGAACCTTCGAAGAAGCAGGACCCGGTCGTCACCCCAGGAAAGGCAGTGAAACAAATTGGGGAACCCATCACTTCTGTCACCCCCTTGCAGTCTACACAAGGAAATATAGAAGAAGGATGGATTTTCAATGAGGAACTGAGGCCTATCAGAGCAGAAGAACTTCCTCCAAACGAGTTCTTCTTTGAAAAAAAGAGAAAAGCGGTGGTGAAAAGGGAATTCTACCAGGAGAGAGAATCGACTGCTAAAAAGTTCAAGGTTATGACCGATGGAAAGAACAAAAAGAATGAGCAATTCGCCACGAAGATCGCAGGAACGCTAGGAGCGTATGCATCGTCGAATCAATTTTCGGTCGGAGTGTTAAAAAACCAACTCAAAAGGAAGAATCGTTTGATCAAGACTCTCGAAGCCAGAGTAGCTTTGGCCACAGAAAACGCTAAAGGTCAGGTGAGCGGGGAGATAGAACTGGCCCGACTAGCTGATAAAAATGAAATAGAAGTGCTCAAAGCCAAGCTTGAGCAAGCACATCTAGTGATCCGAGACGGTCGGATACAGGCGAGTCAACAGAGGACTATGATTGCAGAGCTACAGGCTCAGGTAGAGATCGATGAAAGCAGGGTGATCGATGTCGAGGGGTTTAAATCCTGAGCGATCGAGATTCGGAGCAGGATCTCTTCTTCACAACAAAGTTTGCTCGCCAAAGTGGGAACAATCCGAGAGGATTGTTTGTTGATGCATCGGGTTTTCGAGAACCTAACTGTCAGAGAGAGAGATGCAGAAGTGGCTCGGGTCGCCTTCCAGGAGGCGGTGATAGCCATGAACAACAGAGTTTCGGTAGGTTCTCTTGGACTCGCCCTCCTAGAACAAACTAGAGGTAACATTCTGTTGAAGAATTGGGAGCATAACATTGCCCTGGGCAAGGAACAGGCCCAAAAAGTGACCAATTCATTAGAAGAAGCCTTCAATTCTATAGATGGCGAGCTGTTGGGTATGGACAGTGGAGGCGACGCAGAAACATTAATACAAATAAATGTAGAACAAATATTTCTTGATCTGAAAGATAAGGATGAGAGAGATTCGGTTGATATCTCTCAGATGGATAGGGTGGACATGGCTCGAGTTGACAAGCACTTGATCCATCCCAGTGCACAACTAAGTGCCCTCGACATCATCGATGCACAAATGGGGGACAAGATGCAGCAGTTAGCCCGAGAATGTTACTTCGCCAAGGCCAGCTGTCAAGCGGAACCTTCACAGCTCGTATCTCAACTTGTGGAAAGATGTATCACCTGCACCGAGGCCGCGCGAACACGATCACCTGGCACTAGATGAAGATAGAATAGGGGAGATGGAGCGATTGCTCTGTCCTCTATCATAACTGAAATTTTTGCGACCATTGAGATTCTACCCGCTTTGTAGAAATTGTATAAATATACCCCAGAGAGAAATAAACAAGGCTGGACCCTTTTTGAGATTTTGTAATAGATTTTTTGCATTGAGATTTAATACAAGCAGATCCAAGATTCTCAATTCCGTCAGTTCTGTAATACAAGTTTGCTTTCTTGTTCCTCATTTTTCATTTTCAATTCATATTCGTAATTGATGTGCTTCGTTATACTTTAGTACTACCACTACTATAACGAATAAATTTGGGTTTTCTGTAATTGTTTATTGCCTTTCCTCTGCACCAGTTATCAGCTGTGTAAGACCAATTTGCAGTTTCAGAATTCTACATGCATTTTTTGCTACATCGGTTATTTTCTTAAATATTTTCTTCTTCCATTTACTTCGTAAGATTTTCCCCTGGTAGGAACCTGACATTGTAAATGGATAAATGTTTTTCCCCCATCTCACCCCTTTGATTAAAATATAATACAGTTATGGGAACGAGCCTTAGATTTGCATACACCGTTAATACTGCAACCGTGGATTCTCTTTTATAAAACTTAACTGAGACAACACTCAAATCTTTTTTAACAGTTCTCTTACCTGTACTGTTCCCCCATGAAAGTTCCTACACCAACTCAACCTAACGTTGAACCTGGATTATTGAACCAAACACACATCGACTTAAACCTCTTCAACACTATCCTTAAAGCAACCACTAACCGGTCCGAGCTTGAACAAGCACGGGCAACCATTGAACGTGACATAACTATTCAGGAGTAGTTCTAAGCCAGACAACCTCAACGAAGAAATCTCCCTTAGACTCTTTCTCCGAAGGTTGACATTTTCCCTTCTCCTTACCCTAACCACTTTCGGATGCCTTGACATTGTGCTTTCGAGCCTTAAGTACAGACTCAGGAACAACATCTTTCTGGCGTCGTTGCTAGGGAGTGAAGTTACAAAATCTTTTTCCCTGGGAAAACGACAAATTGTTTTTCGTTGAAAGTGTTACCCTTTGATGGTGAACAAAGAGTACACACCTTTTAAGGCTTTTTATCTTTCACTTGGAGACTCCACGAAAAAATAAACTGGCATTCACTCGAAGGAATACCAGACAAAACCCGGATGGTGAGCAGATTACGCCAGTTTTCGATCCTAAAAAAATTCTAAAGGTGAGAGGCTCTTTTAAGCCAACCGTTGCAGTTTACCAACTTGAAATCCCATCACCGAAGGTCGAGAGTCCTTCCGAACCTCCAACCTCTCTCAATCCTTACTTTGACGCTAAACATTCAACGCCCTGTACCGAAATCGGAAGTGAGATTCATCCAACAGTCCCCTTGATACTAAGGGGAAAGGGCCCTTTTGAAGGTTCGTCATCTTTCAAAACACCATCTCATCTTCAGTTAAATTTCTCGACTTCTCCAAATCCTGAAGAGTGTGTTACACACTCGTTTCTCACACCCGTCAGTTTTCCTGATTTCGTCTCTTGCAAGTCTGAGGAACCGACTCCTCGCGTTCCTTATCCTTCCTCATCAGAGTCTCCTCTTAGCGAAGAAAATATAAAACCCCTTTTATTTTTTGAAAACCCCATTTATAACTCTCCACAAACAACGATGGCAGCTGCCGGAGGAGGAGGTGGAGGGTTTATAGGAGGAGGAGGAGGGTTCGGAGGAGGTGGGGGAGGTGTCCCTCTAGGAGGAGGTGGAGGAGGAGTCCCTCTAGGAGGAGGTGGAGGTCAAGGGCCTCCCCCCCCTCCCATATTTTTTGTGAAAGTCGCAGCCCGATATGCCCCTTTGGTGTTGCCTGTCCCCCTACATGATCTTCCAGAAAACTATATAAATAATTTACCGAAATTTAACGGGGAGGGAGATCTGACCGCTGCTGAACATATTAATATTTTCGACCAATTCGTAGATCTCTACGGTGCCGAGAACGAGGATGTATATTCGAGACTCCTTGTCCAAACTTTTGAAGGTCAGGTCCGAACTTGGTTTCGGAGCCTACCCGCCGCTTCTATCTTGTCGTATGATGCTTTGGAAGATGCTTTCCTCAGACAATGGGGCGAGCGAAAAGACCATCTCTATTATCTAACCGAATTCGGGTCTTTGAAGAAAAATAACTCAGAAACAGTCATGGAATTCATTCTGAGATTCAACAAATTGTACAATAAAATCCCGGCTGAAGTCAAACCATCTCAAACCGTGGCCAAAGTAACTTTCGCCGGAGCTTTCGAGCTGGATTTCGCATTAGTTTTGCGAGAGCGAAGGGGAGAAACCTTAAACCGTATGCAAGACGATGCGGTAGAGATAGAATCTAACATGATGGCTTCGGGTAAACTTAAGGCTAGAGTAGAGACTGGAAGTCGAGATACCAAGCACTTTAGAGAGCTAGCTGGCCCTTCAGGGTCCAATAGAGCCTCCGACGATAGAGTGGATGACATGGCTAGAGTGATTAAAGAATTGTCAAATAAAATAACCCGGATGGAACTCGAATAGGCCAAGTCTGACTCTTACCCCAAAAAGGATTTCAGAAAAAATCAAAACCCTCCTAATCAACAGAGACCAATAAAAAAGGAAGATCAAAAAATACAAGCTCCCTTGAAGAATGAAAATTTTATAGGAGCTAACGATTTTCAAGACTTCGAGGATTCAGATAATGACGTCGCAAACTTCGGTGATGACTGTAGTCAACCATATCTGACTTGCGAAGACTACGAAAAGTCTCTGAATGTGTCGAAGACGCCAAACGAGAGCGAAGAGGGTGATCCCACTGAGATTTGTGAATCCCAACC
Organism: Picea sitchensis; assembly: GCA_010110895.2. Taxonomy (NCBI): domain Eukaryota; kingdom Viridiplantae; phylum Streptophyta; class Pinopsida; order Pinales; family Pinaceae; genus Picea; species Picea sitchensis. Next base: position 68,049 of record SNQJ01S0009928.1, on the reverse strand, counting down.
AGAAGCTGAGATAATGATGGTTGAGCTTCAACCAAGGTACAACCTGAGATCTAAGAATAAATCTACTTTGACAATTCAACCCAGCAAAATCCTTCAGAGAGGGAAATCTTACGAGCCTCCTTCGGACGAGACTCCACCACCCAACAACAAAACGAGAAGAGTGAGCACTCAAGAATCTGAGGTAGAAAATGTCGGAGCTCAAACACAGCCAATCGAACCCGCAAACAAAGATACTTCTTCAACTAAGACCATGAATGATAAATCTGTCCAGACGAATAAGTCAGAAAGAAAGAATTCAGAAGTCTCAACCGGAAAAATAGACAATGTAAATGGAGCATTCAGTATCGAAAATGAGTTAAACAAAATTAAGATACCAATCCCTTTGGTGGAATTAGCAAAAAACCCCGTTTATCGCAAACAAATTACCAAAATGATAGGTGTCTCCGAACTAGAAAGCCACTATGATGTTATAAACTTGGAAGATGATAGACCTAACATCACTTTTGGTCCCCATTTTGAAGGTTCCAAAGACAACATCACTCCCTTCTATATCACTATGAATATACATGATCAGTTGTTGCATAATTGTATGTTAGACTCCGGAGCTTCCCATAATGTTATGCCCAAGATTATAATGGAGAAGCTGGGTCTCCAGATCACAAGACCTTATGGAAATCTGTATTCTTTTGATTCAAGGAAGGTTAAATGCATGGGGATGATAAAGGATCTGGTAGTTACCCTARCGCAGGTCCCTGTTAAAAGTATYCTRATGGATGTGGTTATYGCYGATATTCCCCCTAAGTACGRTATGCTGTTATCTAGGTCATGGGGGGCCAAGTTGGGAGGTTCCCTTCARTTAGACATGTYCTATGCCACAATCCCTGTGTTYRGGGGTCAGTTCACTCRTTTATACAGAGAGACAAGATTAGCATACACGGTCAGYGACCCTCAAAACCYGYACAACTTCCCCATTTACATYGCAKACCAAGATHTGGGAAACTGCAWYTTGTCTTTTGAYGATGGTCTRGATGGTTKCCTRGARGAAATHGATRCAAARCAAGAAGAGTYAAGCCCCTTGAYAGAAGAGYTRTGTAATACTGGTGTATGGAAAATGTRTTTCGATGGYGCTTYRTCTTCTGARGGAGMTGGTGYTGGGRTACTTTTGGTAGCACCTGAAGGTAAGTTCATTGTTCCTTTCTCCTATCGTTTGCAGTGGGACATAGATTACACTAACAACGTATGCGAGTATGAAGCATTGATCTTAGGATTAGAGGCTGCCAAGAAATTGAATATAAAAAATTTGGAGGTATACGGTGACGCGGAATTGATAGTAAGACAAGTGAACCGACAGTACCTAGCCAAGCATCCCAGACTAAGAGCGTATAGAAATTGTACTTGGGATCTCATTGAAATTTTTTTCTCGTCCGTAAATATTCATTTTATCCCTCGCACCGAGAATCTACATGTTGATGCATTGGCAAAGGCAGCTTCAACCTTTTCTCCTCCCACGACCTTCAAACTAAAGTATCACATTGAAATCAGATACAAGCCTTTCATACCAGACAATATCCGACACTGACAAGTCTTTGAATATGATGAACATATTAAGAAGTTCCTTACAGTAGTAGGCGAGTTCTCAGAAACTCACGGTGACTAAGAAAACCAGAATGACTCCATGTGGATCATGCAAGAAGGAGAAGAACCTGAAGTTTTCCGAGATAAAATTGTGGATCATCGTATGCTGGTCCTTAAAAGCAATCAGATTCCCAAAGGATTGATTCCTTTGGAAAGACTTTTTGATCAGAATGATGTACCTGTAAAGGCCACTTTGCAGCCCCAGCCAGAAGAGGTGGAGGACTGTGATATAGGGACCGAAAAAGAACCCCGAATGGTAAAACTATCGAAATTCCTTCCTCCCAAAAAGAAAGTGAAGTACCAAGACTTGCTCATGCAATACAAAGATGTTTTCTCCTAGTCCTATGATGAATTGAAAACATATGACACTTCCATTATTGATCACAAGATACCTTTGAAGCCCGGGGTCAAACCGTTTACGCAAAAGCTTAGGAAAATTAACCCCATTCTGTTACCCGTGATAGAAAAGGAAGTCAAAAAACTCTTGGACGCAAAGATAATCATACCTTTGAGATACTCGGACTGGGTATCTAACCTAGTTCCAGTCCGGAAAAAGAACGGGGAAATCAGACTATGTGTGGATTTCCGAAACCTAAACAAGTCGTCTCTCAAAGATAATTACCCGCTGCCCAAGATGGGCCACATTTTAGAAAAGTTTGTTGGAGTTAATCGAATGTCAATGATAGATGGCTTCTCTGGTTATAATCAGATCGCTATGAATGAACAGGACAGGGAAAAAACTGCATTCACCACGCCCTGGGGTACTTTCATGTATAACAAAATGCCTTTTGGTTTGATGACTGCAGGGGCCACTTTCCAACGAGCTATGGACATCGCTTTCATGGGAGAAAGGGACAAGTTCATAGTCATTTACCTTGATGATCTGACGGTTTTTTCTAAAACTGGCGAAGACCATTTGATGCATCTAAGACAGACGTTCGAAAAGTGCCGCAGGTTTGGTCTATCCCTGAATCCAAAGAAATCTCATTTTGCTATGCGGGAAGGTAATCTTCTAGGCCATGTCGTATCTAAGGAAGGAATCAGGATTGATCCTAAGAGGATTGAAGTGATATATAATATCACTATCCCGAGAAATATAAAATAAATTCAATCATTCTTAGGTAAGATAAATTTTCTGCGAAGGTTCATTCCCAATTTCACTGAGATTGTCAAATTGATTATAGGAATGTTGAAGAAGGACAGTGGGGTAAACTGGACCACCGAGGCCAGGGCATCTTTCGTGAACATTAAAAAAGTTATAAGCGAGGCACATGTACTAGCAAGTCCGGATTATCTGAAGGATTTCCTCATCTTCTCTTTTGCTTCTGAACATACCATCGTCGCGGTACTCTTGCAGAAAAATGAAGAGGGGTTCGAACAACCGATAGCGTTTTTCAGCAAAAGCCTCAGAGATGCATAACTGAAATATAACATAATGGAAAAACAAGCATATGCAATGGTAAAAGAATTGAAAGCGTTCAGAACCTATGTGCTACATTCAAAGATAATCGCGTATGTACCCACTAGTTATGTTAAGGACATATTGGTAGAGCCGGACAGTGACGAAAAAAGAGGGCGATGGCTCGCTAAAATACAAGAATTCGATCTGGAAGTCAAGCCGACTAAATTGATAAAGGGGCAGGGTCTGGCCAAACTCTTGGCCAAGTCGAATCTTAGAGCCCTGGATATTAATTGCCTCCAAGAAGAAGACGGAGACACACACCTGCACGAGCCGAATGACCGGACAGATCCAAGAAAGATTGAGGAAAAGTTCATATCGTCGGGCTGGTATAAAGACATCGTGTTCTACTTGTTGAACCTGAAGTGCCCAGATGGACTATCATTAGCCAAATGTAGAACTTTAAAACTCCACGCTGTAAAATATTGCATAGCCGAAAACCAGCTATACTGGAAGGATCCACTCGGGTTCCTACTAGTCTGTTTGGTCGAGTCAGAAACTCCTCGGGTTATAAAGGAATTTCATGAAGGAATCTGTGGAGGACACCACGCATGGAGAGCCACAACCTACAAGATCTTGAGAGCAGGCTACTATTGGCCGAAACTATTTTCAGACGTAAATGCCAAAGTACGCGCGTGCGACCCTTGTCAAATATTCGCTGGGAAACAGAAACTCCCTGMACTACCACTCGTTCCAGTCAAAACTGAGGCTCCATTTCAACAATGGGGTCTGGAMTTCATAGGTGAGATCAATCCTCATTCCAGTKCTYAGCATAGGTGGATCTTAACAGCCAYGGATTATTTTACTAAATGGGTGGAAGCCATTCCAACCAAGAAGGCAACAGACTCGGTGGTAATCGAMTTCTTGGAGGAAAATATTTTGTCGAGATTCGGTTGTCCCTGAAAGATAGTTACTGACAATGCCCAAGCATTTAAGTCTATGGCTATGATCAGTTTTTGTCAGAAATACAACATCATTCTCGGACATTCCACTACATACTACCCCCAAGGGAATGGGTTGGCCGAGTCATCGAATAAGAGCCTGGTAAACATTATCAAGAAGGTATTGGATGAGAACAAGAGGTCTTGGCATGTACATTTAAAATACGCATTATGGGCAAACCGCATAAGCACGAAAAGATCTATCGGTGTTTCACCTTTTCAAATGGTCTATGGGACAGATGTCGTTCTACCCATAAACCTGGCGCTACTGGTAATGAAGTAGTGGCAAGACCAAAACGAAGAACCCAATCCTGTGACCAGGAGAATAAATCAATTGATTGAGGTCCAACAACAGAGAACCGAGGTTGACAAAAAGATGCAGCGGTACCAAGATGACATGAAAGCACTGTTCGACCGAAAAGCGAAGGATCGAGAATTCTCTCCAGGTGATTTGGTGCTAAGATGGGATGCGAGAAGGGAAGAAGCAACGAAGCATAGTAAATTCGACCACCTCTGGTATGGACCGTTCAGGGTTTCGGCTCCAATAGGAGAAAATTATTTCCTGCTGGAAAACATCGACGGAGAAGTCCTCAGCGCCCCTGTCAACGGGCGATATCTGAAACATTACATGACATAGCCGTTGCAATTTTTTCAATATATATATATATAATAAAATTGTTTGTATATACATGCATGTTTATTTCCCTTTGGACTTTCTGTTTTCTTCTGTTCATAATTTTTAGGCATATTTTGAATAAAGTTCGTGTTTGCTTTTTACAGGATTCCAGCCGCTTACGAGCTAGCGGGAGGAGTAATTCACAAAGCAGTATCAGAAATAAATCGGCATGAAACAGGTGATACCCAAAAAGTAGTTTCATAGTGCACAAAGAAATTGAAATGAAAAGGTAAAGGTGGGCTTTCTCAATACACATGATATGAAAGACTGTTGAAATTAAACCAAGGTAACATCATTCAAATTTGAAATATCGGCTAAATTGCTAGATAACAGGATTATTGCTTGGCTTGATCACCTTTGATTTAAATTGGTTTGAATGATACACTAAAACTAAGAACAGTCAGTCGAAAGTAACCATCCCCAAAGACATCTACAAGAGCCAGTCTCGAACTATTTTGACCTTCTGCATCTTTGATCAATGAATCACTGCCCTGTATCCTGCCTGTTTTCGGGTCTAACTTTTGACAAGACGCCATCTTTTCTTTTCATTACGAAGGAATGAAAGTTTTTGTTTTAGCCTCCTGAGTCTCAAAACAAATTGTGAAAAGAAAGCAGGTCTCCACAACTACTTGATCCCCTGCTAAGCGAAGGAATGTTTAGAGCGATCCTAACTTTCCTAGGTTTTTCAACAGCATCAGAAGAATCAAAGCTTGCTCAAACAGGATGCCCCTTAAAAAAAATTATTTTCCCTGTCTCCCTAAGAACGAAGGTGTTGTGAAGGTCAAGGGAAGATTGGTACCGAGTAATCAAAGTAATTTGACAGACCTCTGATGCAAAATATTACACAGATATCAGCCCTGATACAAACTGATTGCCCCCATCTTCGTGCTCAAAAAATAAATTATAAGACGGGTGGTGAAAGGAAATTCAGAAATGATTTCCCCCACCTAGTCCAGGAAGACGATGAAAGTAAATTCAGAAATGATTGCCCTTGTCTTAGCATTTAAATGCATAAAAATTTCCGAAGTGGTGAAAGGAAATTCAGTAAAAGGGGCCAGATAACTTCACCGGGGTACTGAACAGGCTCGTTGGCAGTGAAGCAATGTCTAAGATATCTGTAAGGATGTTACACATGAATATCGCTCTACTCTAGCAACCAATACTTTCTAAAAACCTGATCCACATCCCGAGTTCAGATGGGACTTCCCGGTCAAAAATATGTAATTTCATTCTTTTGATGCAAGCCGAGAGCCACAAGATCTGTTGAGTCTCCTAGGGTCATTTCGACTGTCTTAAAACACACCCAAATTTAGTAGTGGGAAATGGAAAATTGTGAAAGAGACTACAGCCGTGCTTAGAAAGAGCATCTGATTTTGAAAAACTTCTCGAGGTAAAAAACAAAGTCTTTTCCCCCCTTCGATCCTTTTTTTTTCCTTGGAATTTTTCGCAGGATTGAGCTTTTGACTCCATTTACCCAATTTTGGCACATGGTCTATTGTTCTTCCCGCCTCACAGGAAGGCGGGATCCCTAGTTGGATCCGCCCTTTTTTTTTAACCCGTCACAATTTTCATTTTGGATACTTAAAATTCTAAAAATGGCCTTTTGATCCCCCCCCCGAAACTTTGAAAACTCTGCAACCTTGTCACGTAAGCAACGATGCTTTTTCTACTCTCAAAACAAGTCCACTTGCGTAAGAATGTTCTCTCTTTTCATTTTACTTCGAGATCTCGCAAGTCAGATACGTTAATCCTTGAGTTCACACGTCCCGAGTCACGAAACGACGAAGTCGTTTTCAAATTTTCGCCCAAGACATTAACTAGGGTAGAGTCTTTTAACTCATGATTAGACGTCGTCGGGGTTTCGCGCCTCGGCGTTCGTCAAACCCAAGTTTTTATTTTTACAGCCCCGAGAGCCGAGAACGCGAGGTACTTTTGGGATAACCCTGGTCAAGGATTAAAGGCAAAAAGCTAACCATGGTTAAATTGGTTCTTGGCGTTTCGCTACTCGACACTATCTTTTCGAAAGTTACGACGTCTAAAACCCCGACTCACGAAGTCGCGACGTAATTATAGCAAGTTTAATTAACCGCCTAATCTAAGATTTTCTTCCCCTTAATTGAGTCTTAATTATCGCCATCTTGCGGTTTCGCGACTCGGCATACTAATCTCCCGGAAGCTTTCCTTCGAAGTTCCGAGTTGCGATATGGAAAATAAATGGATTATAAAATTAATGATGCTCCAAGTCGCGATTACAGTTAATTAAGCCAAAGTCGGTCCTCACGATCTCGCGAGTTGGGGACTCAAATGTTAAAAGAAAATCCACGAAGTAGCGAACAGTGAGGAATTGATGAAAGGTGGTAAAATTTGATAATTTAAGATAAGGCAAGATATATCCTGTGCCCCAAGGCTTGCACGTTTCCCGAGGTAGACATCTCTCTCCCTACTCCGACTGACTGTCAAACCGCCAAAAAATTGATGACATTAATGGAGAATTAGGGTGAATCCACGAATATAAGATCAGATTTTACGCAATAAATTTGTTTCTAATTTCGATTTGACAGGCTTATTTCGAAAAGTACCGAAGCTTCAAATATATATAAGAGTTCATTTTATTATAAGGAAAGCATTTTCATAAGCATGCAGAGCTCATGATTTTCCGAGTGAACTAATTTCTGCATGTATATGCAGTTCTATCGCAGAAGGGCGAAAATGCAAGCTCCAGCTATGGCTCCACGGAAAGCAGCAAAGGCGAATGTCGAGGTTGCAGCGCAAGGCTCGGATAATGTCTCTGACACTTCGACCCGGAGTGTCGACTCGGTCCCTAGCTGGTCATTTGTTTCAGATATTCTGCAATCTGAGTTGGTGAATTATTCAGACTCCGACGACAATGAAAAGGACGACTTGAACATTAAATAGAAGATAGTTGTTCAATCTGGAATGCACAGGGTAGAAACTAGACCACGGTTGCTTCCATATTATGATATGATCCGATGGGCGTTGGATCACATAGACTTACCCACCAGAACTATCATGAATGACCAGCGGGTCACGGTCGAGACTTTTAGACCGGAGCATATCCAAACCATGTATAATCTCCCGATGACATCTGAATACACGTATGGTGCTGAATTCCTGGAGGAATTCAAAGAGAAAGAGTGCACTCAATATGACAAAACCATGCCCAATTTGATAAAGGATTGGGTTTCACGCTCCGCGAAATTCAGAGCAAATGACCAGGGCGTTTATTCAATCGCTTCGCTGGAGCCACAGTATAAGTATGTGGCAATGATGACATGCCGACTGTTCGGAAGAGAGGACAAATCACATTTCTACATTGTGTGGGTGCCTCTCATGTTTCAGGTCGCAGAAGGTTGCTCGTTTAATTGAGCAAAGATACTCTCGGACAGCTTGGCCAACCGGGTCACAGAGTATCGGGAGCAGAAGGCAGGTGGGAGACCGTCCTCATTTTTCATGTCTGCATATATTATGGATGCGGTATGTTCCATGACACCATTCACTTTGATGAGCTGGGCTTGGAGTCCAGTCCAAGAAAAACCCGTACATGAGTATCACGATAAACTGTGGGAGAATAAAGCGGAAAAATTCATTTACAAAATTTTCAACTGGGTGATGGTGCCCCTGCACATCGCCATTTTTGGTCACCCGCCACCTCGTATCTCAGACAACATTGCTGCAAATCTAAGTGGTATAGCGGACTGGTACGTGGAGGCAGAGTTCTCCTACTTCAGAGTGTTCGGAGCTGATGTTCCCCCGCTTCCACTACCACTGTTTATCTCCGACAAGCTGGCTTGTCACGAGATCCCCCGAAAAATAGTGATTGGTGGGGTGAGTAAAGACCTCAAAGCATCTTCAAAGAAGGTGTGGTCATTTTTTCCTGTTCGGTTAAATTATATTTCTTTATTGGATTTCGAGCATGTCAAAGATGAGACTGTAGCCCTGGAAGACCTGAGTTTGGTCTCCATCGAGTATAAAAAACGTGATCCCCAAAAAATTGTGAGAAACCATTTAGCTAATTGTGGGCTAAAGAGGTTTGAACATGAGTTTTCACCCCCGGATGACATTTTTCGAGGGGCGAGGTCTTATGAGGAATTGCTAGCTCGGATTCGATCTTTAGCACCCGAAGACACAGCCTCTGTATTAAAATTTCAGGGACACAGACGAAGTTGTCTTCCCACTGTGTTGCGAGGAGGGAGCCCGGGCGTTTCTGAGACAGAACTGAAGGATGCTGAAGGCCCCAAATATGCATCTCCTAGCTCGGGAAAAAGCCAGGGCGAGGGGAAGCAAACGAAGAAGCTCGAAGCAGAGGCACAGAATCCGGACCCGCCAAAGACACAGAATCCGGAAACTGAGACGAAGACCCCTGAACCTCCAAAGAAGCAGGACCCGGTCGTCACCCCAAGAAAGGCAGTGAAACAAATCGGGGAACCCATCACTTCTATCACCCCCTTGCAGTCGACACAAGGAAATATAGAAGAAGGATGGATTTTCAATGAGGTACTAAGGCCTATCAGAGCAGAAGAACTTCCTCCAAACGAGTTCTTCTTTGACAAAAAGAGAAAAGCGGTGGTGAAAAGGGAATTCTACCAGGAGGGAGAATCGACTGCTAAAAAGTTCAAGGTTATGACCGATGGAAAGAACAAAAAGAATGAGCAATTCACCACGGAGATCGTAGGAACACTAGGAGCGTATGCATCGGCGAATCAATTTTCGGTCGGAGTGTTAAAAAACCATCTCAAAAGGAAGAATCGTCTGATCAAGACTCTCGAAGCCAGAGTAGCTTCGGCCACAGGAAACGCTAAAGGTTAGGTGAGCGGGGAGATATAACTGGCCCGACTAGCTGATAAAAATGAAATAGAAGTGCTCAAAGCCAAGCTGGAGCAAGCGCATCTAGTGATCCGAGACGGTCGGATACAGGCGGGTCAACAGAGAACTATGATTGCAGAGCTGCAGGATCAGGTAGAGATCGCTGAAAGCAGGGTGATCGATGTCGAGGGGTTTAAATCCCGAGCGATCGAGATTCAGAGCAGGATCTCTTCTGCACAACAGAGTTTTCTCGCCAAAGTGGGCACAATCCAGGAGCCACAAACAATAGAGTTTCGACAGGTTCTGCCGGACTCGCCCTCCCAGAACAAACTAGAGGTAACATTATGTTGAAGGATTGGGAGCATAACATTGCCCTGGGCAAGGAACATGCCCAAAAAGTGACCAATTCATTAGAAGAAGCCTTCAATTCTATAGATGGCGAGTTGTTGGGTATGGACAATGGAGGCGACGCAGAAACATTAATACAAATGAATGTAGAACAGATCTTGCTTGATCTGAAAGAGAAGGATGAGAGAGATTCGACTGATATCTCTCAGATGGATAGGGTGGACATGGCTCAAGTTGACAAGCACTTGATCCAGCCCAGCGCGCAACTAAGTGCCCTCGACATCATTGATGCACAAATGGGGGACAAGATGCAGCAGTTAGCCCGAGAATGTTACTTCGCCGAGACCAGCTGTCAAGCGGAACCTTCACAGCTCGTATCTCAACTTGTGGAAAGATGTATCGCCTGCACCGAGGCCGCGCAAAGACAAGCTCCTGGCACTAGATGAAGAAGAATAGGGGAGATGGAGCAATTGCTCTCTCCTCTGTCATAACTGAAATTTTTGCGACCATTGAGATTCTACCTGCTTTGTAGAAATTGTATAAATATACCCCAGAGAGAAATAAACAAGGCTGGACCCTTTTTGAGATTTTGTAATAGAGTTTTTGCATTGAGATTTAATACAAGCAGATCCGAGATTCTCAATTCCGTCACTTCTGTATTACAAGTTTTCTTTCTTGTTCCTCATTTTTCATTTTCAATTCATATTCGTAATTGATGTGCTTCGTTATACTTTAGTACTACCACTACTATAACGAATAAATTTGGGTTTTCTGTAATTGTTTATTGCCTTTCCTCTGCACCAGCTATCAGCTGTGTAAGACCAATTTGCAGTTTCGGAATTCTACATGCATTTTTTGCTACATCGGTTATTTTCTTAAATATTTTCTTCTTCCGTTTATTTCGTAAGATTTTCCCCTGGTAGGAACCTGACATTGTAAACGACTTAATGTTTTTCCCCCATCTTGCCCCTTTGATTAAAATATAATACAGTTATGGGAACGAGCCTTAGATTTGCATACACCATTAATACTGCAACCGTAAATTATATTTTATAAAACTTAACCGAGACAACACTCAAATCTTTCTTAACAGTTCTCTTACCTGTACTGTTCCCCCATGACAGTTCCTACACCAAATCAACCTAACGTTGAACCCGGATTATTGAACCAAACGCACATCGCCTGAAACCTCTTCAACACTATCCTTAAAACAACCACTAACCGGGTCGAGCTTGAACAATCATGGGCAGCAATTGAACGTGACATAACTATTCAGGAGCAGTTCGAAGCCAGACAACCTCAACGAAGAAATCTCCCTTAGACTCTTTCTCTGAAGGTTGACATTTTCCCTTCTCCTTACCCTAACCACTTTCGGATGCCTTGACACTGTGCTTTTGAGCCTTAAGTACAAACTCAGGAACAACACTGTAGATGCAACAATTGTAGAGGTAACAACTATAGATGAAATAACTATAGATACAAGAATTGTATAGGCAAAAAAATAGGTTGCAACACTGGTAGAAGGAATAGAGGCATGTGCATGGTGAACTAAGGAAATAGAAGAAGGTGCACTCAAAATTGCAATGGGTGCAACATGATTATAATGGTGCCTCTAAAGAAGTGGTGGGGGTTAGTTGCGATAAAATTCCATGGGTTGCAATATCAAAGAATAACTTATGTGGGGAGAAATCAAAATACCAATGGTAGGATAGGCTTGTGTTCTTTGAACCATTGTGATAGGGTGGACACAAAAAAATCCCACCATGTATTGCTAACAACAAATTCCAACCCAACTAGACTACTACAGAACCATAAAAGTACAAGTTGTAAAATAACTAGACAAGTAAAAATTAGACTTGTGAGTATAAAAACATGTTTTTGTAATACTATGTGACAATAAAGGATAGAAAAATAAGGTGCACTTGAAAAGGGTGCAATTAAAGGTAGTTGTGCATCTCGTGCATAACTGGTGAGCGACATAAACCTGTGGATAACATACACATTTCTAATATGTTAGATTAGCACAAAATAAATTAGAATAAAAAATAAAATATCACACTAACCAAATTTAACTTAACACGTGATACTTGAATATGGGGTAAATTGTTGACCTTAAGTGGAGCTGGTTGATCAATCACCCGTGTCACCAACTATAGCAACACATGTTATGACACTATTATAAATAAACAACATAAATTCATCACAATAGTCAAATGTAAAGACATATTTAAGACCAGAGAGTTATGTGATACTGGGTAATTTTATGGCATTGGGTGTAACTGCGCCAAAAATTGGAGTATCAAGACGTCCCAAGATAGCTACCGTGATCACTTAAAATTGTATCCTAATTGAAAATCACTAAAATACCAACTAATTCAAGCCAATTATTAATTCGAGAAGCTCATGGTTTTTAAAATGAATGAAAGAAGACAGAGAACTTATTGGCATTAGGAAGTTGAATGGTCTTGGAATAAAATGAAGAGATCTAAGCAATAAATACGATACAAAACATTCCAAATTGATATCAAAAGGACAACTCTAGATTAGCATTTCCCATTCAACTATGTTATTGGCATTGCTTAAATATAAAACAATGAAACCCCACTCAAGAATAATTCATATAAAAACTTGGATAATAACATATCGACCAACAATGGTATATGAAGTAGGATTATTATTTGAGTGAAAGCAACTTGTGATGTTTATATTTTTTGTTCATTAATACATAAAATGAAAATATTAAAAGAATCCAAATGAGGTCAAATATGAATATACATGTCTTGAAGCACTATAATTATACAATGCATCAACAAAGAACATTCAAAAATAACTTATCATATTAAAAATCAAACCTTAGAATTAGTCATATTGGGTTAAGCCATGGAAGCATTGGTATACTAAAATGCTACTATTAACTCAAATTAATTGGATGGTGGCAGTGAGATTAAACAAAGAATTGAGCTATGGTAGTTATTCATGGTAGACATTAAAAATCTCGAGGGAATTTGGATGAGTAGAAAATAGAGCCCAAAATATTTAGCAAGGTTCATTGAAACAAATCTCTGAGACTAACATTTAGATATAATATTTAAACACAATGAATTTGAAGGTTAGGCATCATCACTATATCTTAGTGGTCATATGAAATTGGTCAATCTAGAAAGTTGGGTAGTGTGTTGGTTTGTATATAGGATTACTATGAGTGTTATGGGTGTTATTAGATCACAAATTTTTGATCCAATAAAAATTAAGGCAAAATAGTATGCATTGAGAATAACTAAGGAGGAAAACACAATAACAATGTTGATTGCAAGAATAATAATCAATAATGCCTATATACCCCTACAGACATGTTTTAATATGAACTACTCAACAAAAATAAAGGTGACATCAAATGGTTTGGGAAGAACCATTAAGCAAGATGAGAAAGTACATAATCCAGAGTTGGAAATAAATGTTGAATCGAGTTAAGAGAATTCTCATGATCAATGGCCATGATTATTCACTTCACAATAGTGAAGCCTCATATCTCTCTGTTTTTTTATTTTTTTTAGTAAATAAAAGTGGATCCTTATATTAATAACATTTGTAAGTTGTACAATGACAAGTGTAAGCCACATGTTCTTCAACAAAAGGGAAACTAGAACATGTGGCTTTTAGATGTTCTGAGTTTGACACATCATCCTGTATGCTAGAGTTGTTTGAACAAAACTGCTTAAACAAAATTTGCATCATATCTGCATAAACAAAAATGTGTGTACAGTATTCGGGTGGTCTCTAAGACCAACTATTGACATAACTACTATGAACAAGACTACATAAACAATATAGGGGAAAACTATGTGTCCTTCTATCCTCCTGCGATAGTAAATTAAGAAATTAATCCTGCAACTGGAATTAGCGAAGAACCGTAACCTGGAGACTTCACTCCATTGCCAAGCATTGTTATCCATGAATGTTTTAGACCGGGGTGAACCACTAGTCGCATGTTGGGCATCTGGTTCGTGCAAGAGAAACCGCTAGTGCGTCGAACAGGATGTCCATCCTTTGGCCAAGGATGCCCTGACAGTGCATCTGATCGTCTTGTTTCTGCCTGATTTCAAAGAGGAGTTGGAGGTTCTCCTCTATGAGGTGATTTGAAAATTGTTGAGGCTTATCCTCCTCCTTTTCCTCGTTGGCGACCTCTGTGGTGATCTCATTGGAATCCGTTGCGTTTTATTCCACTTTCCATCTTGGGGGGATTTCCTCCTCCACCATACAACTACCATCGTCGTAGTAGGGGTCTTGTGGATGGAGTTCGAGGAGGGCCAAGATATTGGTGGCCAGAGGAGAGCGCACACATGAAGGTGGTGCTTCCTACTTAATTGAGCTTATGCCATGGAACAAATGAGGGGTGGGTGGAGGAATGTGCGCGCACGAAGGTGACACTTCCTTATTCACTGGGATGACGCCATGGAGATGAAGAGGAGTGGACGGAGGAGCCTCATGCGACCTCTGGTTGGTGTGTTGTGAGCTTGTGAAATGGGAAATGAGAGCCATTTAGGAGGGGGAGAGTCGATTGCGTCGAGAGAGGTTGTTGTAATAATGCATGCCTCTCTTGGATTTCCCTCTTTCTCTGGGCATGTTGGGAAGAGTATGGAGGTGATGGGTTGTGGGTATGGAGGTAGAGAGATGGTGTTGGGAAGAGCGAGAGAAGGCACTGGTGGAAATGCAAAGAAGGATCTTGTGAGGGCCGAGCGAGTGTGGCTGGAAGAGGATATTAGAGCCAAGGTAGGTGGCGAGAGTGTTAAAGAAAAAGCACAGAGAGAAACAATGCAGAATCGCTCAGAAGAGACAAAGAGCAAGAATGAAGGAATACACCAGGGTGGATGGAGAATGGAGGAGTACACCAGGGCGAAAGCCCATTTATTATTGCACACCCCTGAATTGTCAACCCCTCTTGCCATTGAAGTCGAGTTGACAACCATCCTAGGTCGGGTAAGCTTGGTCTGGCTTGCTCGCGCGACCATTAACCCGACCTGTCTAGCCAGGCGCACTACCATAACTTTCCTCGTGGTGTGAGCCATGCGGAAGTTAATGGCAGTGGGCTGGCGACTGGGGTTAATAAATCCCCTGACCGCTTGGTTCCATGTGTCCTTGGACTCTGCCCAGGTGGCACCCCATCCGGGGGAAACCTCACATCCCTTTAATGAACTTTTATTTATTTATTATGATTATTATTATGTTGAATACCATTCACATCATAAACTAAAGGATGTAATTGAAGTTGTAGAAGGAAGGAAATAATTTTTTTAAAAGTTGGCATACAACCTATAACTGAAGATATCATAATATAAATTTGATGATAAAGTTGACATATGCACATGACTTGATAAGATGGAATTGGTTTTTAAAATAAAAACACATACAAAATAAGGATGCAAATAACTTTCAACTTGCACTTCAACATTTTAAAAATGTAATAAATACATGGAAGACCAAATGGATTAAACCTACTTTAATAAAATTTCTAAACAACTAAATGTGTCGACCACAACTCAAATGAAACATACAATATTCAACGAATGTTCTTATTACAAAGGGTAGGGTATTGAATGAATACATAGAGACTTTTCAAGTACTCAAATCAAAAGGCATAATTGAGAAAATCTAAACCCCTAACTAAATGTGTCGACCACAACTCAAATGAAACATACAATATTCAATGAATGTTCTTATTAAAAAGGGTAGGGTATTGAATGAATACATAGAGACTTTTCAAGTACTCAAATCAAAAGGCATAATTGAGAAAATCTAAATAGAGTCATCTACATCATTTCAAATTTGAAGTTAGATATACAATAAATAACCTGTATCAAGGATGTTCAAACACTTGTTTTAAGAAAGACCATTACTTCATTACTTTAGCTAGAAGATAATAATGAAGATTTTTCTTTGATTAGAACAAACTATTCATATCATTTAGAAAAATCCATGTATCTTATTAATAATCAAATAAAGAAAATTACATAGCTAAAATGCTAAAACCTACTAAAATCAATTAATCAATAAAGCACATGATTTGAACCTCCCACACCCCAGTCTATGTTGGTATTTCTCTTAATTATGGTCTAATTAAAGGACACATGTGATTTGTGTAAGTTATTTATGGTTATAGTTATACATATCTTTGACTTACAACATAATTTCAACTTTATTGGGGATAAACATAAACTCATCCAAATACATATGTGTGAGTTACCCCAATGGAACATGTTGCTTCAATTATTGCATCAAGTATGAGAGAATATATTGCGTGCAACTTGGATGTAGGAATATCATCTCATAGACGTTGTACATACCAAACAATTAAAGAAAATTACAAATACTTTAAAATAATTATGTTTACCAAATACTTAACAATTGTAAAATTATGTACATAATCATTGAAAATATAAAAATATTTTGTACTAACTCATTCAAGAAACTATCCTAGATAGGAAATTTTTTCAACCAATGATATGTATGTCCACAATGAGAGCATTAATGATGATGAACTCAATTGTAACTAGAATGACTAGCATTTCCATATGTCATGGCTTGTTTAGAATAATCGATGTGGCTTGAAGTCCCTACTCCTAGAAGTCTAACATTGTCTGTAGATTGATTCCATTGGGACAATGTAACAAATAAACTACGATAAGTTACATTGTGTGTCAGGGTGGATATCACAATACTATTTGCATGAATCGGTTTCCAGTAGGGGTAGCATAAGACATATTACTAGGAAGGGGTGGCCCTCTCAATGGGTTACACTTGATCTTTTATCAATTTTGAGCAAAGATAAGACAAGTCCCCTAGAATTCACCAATGTCAAAATAATTGACTTGACGAACCATAATAAACTTAGGCAATAATTATGTAGAAATAAAATGGAAATCATTGTGGAGGTGGGCATGAAGAGTGTGTGTAGGTTTGGAAAGGAATGTAGATAGTCAAATAGGAATGCATGCACATTCCTAGAGTGTGCACGTGCATTCCAAAAATTCAGAATGAGCACGTATTCCTATTTAAACAATTTTGGGAACCAACTTCATGCACTCAACCACACAATACCTTCATCCCAAACCTCTTGTTAGGTAGCTAGAGAGTTAGTGAGGGGCCCGGAGGGCCCATAGCGATAATAGTAGAGTCCATTCAATTTAAGGTGTACTAGGTCCACTATAGTATTAAATAAGGCCCACTATGGTAGTTAGATATAATAAATGCAAGAGGAATTCTTATAAGGTTCCTCCTCTAGAATGTTCTTAGTTGGTTAGTAGCACTATATAAAGGGGTTCAAGCAATGTAATGAGATATGAAGAGAAGTATTATATTTGGATTGGTATCTCAATAGGAGGACTCCCCCTCAAAGAGGAAAGTGAACATGAGAGGATCCCTTCCATAATAGGATCCATTGTATGGTGTTTCCCTACCTCAAGGGTTTTCTTAATATAAAAGTGTGGTTCTTCTATATTGTTCCATATATCTTGTGTGGTTCTTCTATATTGTTCCAGATATCTTGTGTGGTTATTGCATTCAGAGATATTTGGTACTATTGTGGTATTTTGTATTTAGGTATTTGGTTCTTAACAAGTGGTACCAGAGAAA
Organism: Picea sitchensis; assembly: GCA_010110895.2. Taxonomy (NCBI): domain Eukaryota; kingdom Viridiplantae; phylum Streptophyta; class Pinopsida; order Pinales; family Pinaceae; genus Picea; species Picea sitchensis. Next base: position 50,537 of record SNQJ01S0009928.1, on the reverse strand, counting down.
TTTCCTTGGCAGGAAGTGTGGGAATAATTTTTTTATTTTTGTAGATTTTTTCGGAGAAGAAAAAGAGGGTCACGAAATTCCAGACAATTCTTGTATATTTCTGTGTAAAATTTGCAACAATGGTTTGTATATCTAAGTTCCTTTCAGAAAAAAACACCCAATTAAAAAAAATATTGTCTGAAACAGAGTTTGGGAAGTAAAGTTATCTACTTTTTAAAATCTTCTATTTTCAGTGTTTTTCAGCAAACAACCGTGCATTTTTTTTTGTAGCATCTAGGGCCGAATTTCCCCCCAAAAATTACAGATCTGAGTTCCTCTTTCAAAAATAGCTTATTTAAAAAAAATCACCCAAATTGGAGCTCTAGAAATGAATATAACGCTGATTTAAAATCAACCATTTTGGGGGGTTTTCGTGATGGTGGTGGGACTGCAGAGTTCATTACTTTTCATAGGGTACTTAGATTGCTATCAGATCTATGTCATTGGATAAATAATTTTAATAGATTTCTTTTGGTATATTATATGTTGTGTTTCCAATGAATATTGGCTCTCAAAGCCTCATGGGCATTCTACGAAAGTTTGAAGCCCTTGAGAACCATTTGCAAGAGGGTCTACAAGATATTAGGGACATTTATCACAATATTCAAAGGACCTTGGCTAGCATGCAGGAGAGATATCTTATGGAAGATATCAGGGATGAATATAATCAAGAAGTATATGCTTTGTATGATTTTGAGGCTGATTGTGATGATTGGTATATGGATAGTTGTCATTTTTGGGATGACAACCACTTTCATATTTTATTTGATGACTCTACTCCACCTTCTATAGAGAACATCAATGTAACAAATCAGGAGCCAGTTATGATTACCAATGTCCATCCTGCATATTCGATAGTGGTATTATGCCTTCCATATTCAACTACAACCCTTTCCCACTATGTGGATGGATCTTCTTATTTGAATCCACATGACATGTGTCAATATTTGGAGCATCATTTTCAGTTGGTTATTGGGTTCCAATATCTTCCACGTGGATTTCACATGAGCACTTGGACATGGAACCCCGGTTTACAATGGTGGTTGGACTACTTTAGCATGGTGGCTTTCATTTCTCCATGGGACCCTGGTTCTCTAGTCTACTTCATCACTATGTTCCACACTTATCCATGGGACCCTTGTTTATGGTTGTACATCAAGCGTTGAAGAAAACACTTTCATAAAGGGGATGGAATGTTAGGTAGTTAGAGAGATAGTAGAGACCATTTAATGTAAGGTGGACTAGGTCCACTATAGTATTAAATAATTCCCACTATGGTAGTTAGATATAATAAATGTAAGAGGACTTCTTAGAAGGTTCCTCCTCTAGAATGTTCTTAGGTGGTTAGTAGCACTATATAAAGGGGTTCAAGCAATGTAATGAGTTATGAAGAAAAATATTGTATTTAGAGCGATAGCTCAATAGGAGGATGCCCCCTCGAAGAGACAAGTGAATAGGAGAGGATCCCTTCCATAATATGATCCATTTTATGGTGTTTCCCTACCTCAAGGGTTTTCTTAATATAAAAGTGTGGTTCTTCTATATTGTTCCATATATCTTGTGTGGTGGTTGTATTAAGATATATTTGGTACTATTGTGGTATTTTGTATTCATGTTTTTGGTTCTTAACACCTCTTCACTATTTGATGCATGGGTAGCAGATGGATCTGGACTATCTATTTGACTATCATTAAGTGTCCCACATGATTGGATGGTGGGTTCCCTGTAAAAGAAAAAAAAATCATGAAGGTAATAATCCATGTCTACTTGTAAATAAAAATAAAATTGTTGACGTTTCAGATCCAAATCAGGATCCATCTTCAGGACATTAAGCCTGGGTAGCCAACACCTAGATTTCACCTCAAGTCTAGTATTTAAAACCATCTCTTCTAATCATTTGAACCCATGCTCAATGTCTTGAAGATGGATCCTGATTTGGATCCAAAACGTCGACAATCTATTGACAATACTGTGGCCATTCTGATCAATCATGAAAACCCCAACCACAGAAATCTTTTTAATCAAAAAATAAAATTGTTTACACATATGTGTCCTCTCATGGGTTGGAGCTACAACCACAACTTGTCTAGGAGCACGAGCTCAAGATTATATTCAACTCTATGTAGCATGCTAAGACAATGTGCGCTATGGAATACACATAGAGGAATCTACATCAGAAAACCAAAATGAATTATATAGATGGACCTTATACCTTTCCATTTAATCAATTTAAACTAAAAAATGAAAAAAAAAACTTGCAACGGTTGTAATTTTGACGTTCTAGAAACAAGTAGAAATAACAATTTTTTTGCTTGTGAGTACAAAGTGAAAAATAAAACTAACAACATAAACGTTGTTGGTTGTACATTGTTGATTAATTGAAAATAATATGACAACATTTATGCTTGCCAGTGCATGGTTGGAAATACAACCAACAACGTTTATGTTGTGGGTTGATTACTCTAAACTAACCATACTACACAAATAATGGATGACATTTACATTTGGTTTTATTTTCAACCATTCATTAACAAAACATTAAAAATATCATTTTCAATGTTCTCTTCAATAACATGAGAATGAAAACTTCTTACTGGCACATGGTTGAAAATAAAAAGAATGGTGTTCTAAACTAAACAAACTACAAAAAACAAACTCATGGTATTTTATAAGACTAAAGACAAACCAATGATGTTTTATGCTAATAATTTTTATTTTCCACCATATATCTATGAATCATTTTCAATCCTCCATATGTTTGAAAAAATATGGTAACATTTCTACTTGTAGGTACATGATTGAAAATAAAACAACCACTATTAAAAAAATGTATAAAATTTAACAAAAAATAAACAAAGAACGTAACCAAAATGTGCAACACAATATCATGGATTCACCAAATATATATCTTATACTTTGGAAAAAAAAAACGTGACACCTATAAAAAGACTCAAATTTCATATAGGTATACACAATTTCAATAAATAAAAATTATATATTTCTAAATGTATGTCAATTTCTTGCATTCAATCTTCTTACACCGTGTTTAAATTCATTATAAATGTAACTCCTTTTATCCATCCAAATGAAGAGATACTCCATTACCACTAACCCTCCAAGAAATACCATAATGATTGTGCACCTCTTCAATTAGTTTTTTGTTTAATCACTTCCTTACTCTTGAAATTGTCTATGTAATATGGTAACTTCTAATTCTAATTCTTCAATACCTACTCTCTTCAAACCATTTTTTTTTTACAATGTTAATGTTTCCTCTCTCTTTTCAAAATTCATTTTTATTAATTTTAACTTAAATTTAATGATTAATCATAAATACAAAATTCATTTTTATTAATTTTAACTTAAATTTAATGACTAATCATAAATACCATTTTCTTTTGCGTGTGCAAAAAATATTTTCTCAATACCTCCTATTATATTGATAACAACCTTGTTTTAACTAAAAAAATATTTCATAATATTTTTAATTTTTACTTTTAAATATTTTTTCCGACCTCCTATTATATTGATATTATATTGATAGGAACCTTGTTTTAACTTAAAAAAATATTTCATAATATTTTTAATTTTTACTCTTAAATATTTTGTTATACCTAATTTCCGAACTTCACATTTACATATGAATATTTGAAGTTATTCTTGAGCCCGCACACTCGTGAAAGAAAATGTGATGAATTCCATAATATGTATTGTTGTACACTTAATGGTGATGTTTTACGTGATGTGTGGTTCACCCTCTTTTGACTTATGTTGGCACACAACATAATTACAAGCCAGGGCAATCCGGGATTTGTTCCTCTTTAGAACTTTCTCTGGTATATCATATTGATTTTTCAAGAAAAAAGAGCAACATGCATTGAAGTTATTAGAAGATAATTTTTTTGTTAAAATAGTCCAATAAAATAAAACTGAGATCAGACTATATGTATGGTATCTTTCATTATTCGACTCCTATTGAGGATTGATTGAAGGTTGCCACAGTGACTGACAAACTTCAGAGCCCCATAGAGCTGGGTGCTTATTTAAATGGCTACCCAACTTATAAAATACTTCATATCGACTACTTCAGGAAGTGGAGGAGGGGGGCTTATTTTGTTGCAGGAATTCCGAGACACGTCGAGAAATGCAGAGAGCAATGGCCTCCACAGTAATCATAGGGTTTACACCGAGTGCAGTAGGGAAAACACTGGCATCACTGACAAACAAGCCTTCAACTTCCCATGTTTTTCCATTCTCGTCGACACAAGAGGTCGCAGGATCTAGTCCCATTCTGCAGCTTCCCATCTGATGCGCAGATATCAGTGGACACCAACCTCTGTTGTCACGCACGTCATTAACGTATTTCTCTATCTCAGATGTCTCGCTGGACCCTTCGATCTTCAACACGCGGCCGTCATTGTGATGAGTTCCAACCTCGGTGGCACCCGCAGCAATGAGGATTCTGAGAGCCCTCAGCAAACCATCGTCCAAATTCTCTTTATCGCAGGAATCCAAGAGGTTATAATTGACGTCCATATCTCGGCCAACGCTGCCGCTTCCTCTGTCCCTGGTTAGAGCGAAAATATGTGCAGTCCGCTGGTATTTCATCATCCGTTCCTTCATATCGGCCCCGGATACCCAGGGCATAATGGCGCCGAAGGAACCCGGGGCTAACGCGGGCGTTTGGATTATCGTGCCGTAGCCGCTACCGTCCCATTTGGCGCCTTCCTTGCACATGGCCGTAATGATTCCGCCTTGGTAGCAATTCCCCTCCGGCTCTACACCCGGCGGGAAATAACCCCACGCCATCCTAACCGGATGAAGATGCAGATTTCTTCCAATGTTAGGGTTCTTCAACCCGCTGGCTCGGAGCAGCCCGGGTGTCATCAAAGCACCGCAGGCCACCACGGTCGCATTGGCTTCCACTAAAATAGCCTCGCCTTGCCCTCCCGCGCGGCATAGGACGCCCACGGCCTTTTTCGGGCGATTACAGTGATCCCCATGGTTCTTCATCCACACCACTTCAGTGGCTTCACAATTGGCAAGGATTCGTGCATTGCCAGCCACGGCATCGACGAGCCATGTAGAGCAGGTCCCTTTTTTGTCACCCATCTTGCAGCCGAAGCAGCACGACACCCCACACGGGAAATGGGCAGCTGTAGCATTCATCGCAACGTCGGTGACCTCGTAACCCAGAGCAGAACACCCTTTTCTTAATACCAAATTCTGAAAGCCCTCCTTCTCCCAATTGCTATTCACTCCAAGCCTTGCGCACACCTCGTCCATTGCTCTTTCGTATTCTTCGCTTTCGAAAAGGCTTAATTTCTGTTCCCTCGACCATTCCGTGCGGACGTGAACGGGCGTCCGGATGGAGGCAGACCAATTGATGGCAGAGCCCCCTCCTACGGTTGCTCCTGCCAGTATACTGACCTTGCTGTCGGCCGTTGCAAGAAGCCCACCTCTTGCATACATTTGTTCCATGGAAGGCCCTTCTATCAGCGACAGATCTGCTCCCGCGAAGTATTTCCCTTTCTCCAACACCAACACTTTGTAGCCCGCCTGCGCCAGTTTTCCTGCTACAACGCCGCCTCCCGCCCCTGATCCTACTACTACCACATCGCATTTCACTTTCCACACCTTCCTCGACGATCCCAAGGATCTCCCAGCTCCAAGCTTTTCATACCTTACGTCGAATCCTGCCTCCTCAAGGAAGGTACGAATTGCCGAAGTTGAAGATACATGAACATCAATAATCCCGCCGTCCAGCGGTCTAGACCTTCTGCCCAGATTGGGATCTGTTATAGGTATGTTGGACGGAGAATAACCTATGGCATTCCAAGATGCATTCCAACCCTTCTCATCTGCCTGCACATACAATTGAAATCAAATCAAATTATATGAAAAAAAAAATACCATAACAAGATTCATCTTAATTTGGATTTATGAAGATGAAGATCAAAATTTTATGAAACAAAAATTTCGGATTTAAGAAGATGAAGATCAAAATTTTATGGGACAAAATTTTTTGATAGTAAAAAAAATGTGAGCAAAGGTTTGTATTTGGTAGAATTCGATCTTCTACTTACAACCCATCTGATCTTGAATTAAAAGCAATTTACAATATTGGAATTTGATAAACCATTTATGACGCGTGTTAATATTTATAACTTTGTAAAAAATATAAGTAATTTTAATAACTTTGTAAAAAATATAAGTAATTTTAATATTTATAATTATTTGTCAAAAAAAAAATAATCTGTTCAAGAAATTTGGTTTGGTTACATGGGGTAGGTTTTGATCCACTTATGTGTATAGTTCACCATATCATTTAATATAGTATTTTGGGTACAACTACAAGTTCGATCACTACCTCAAAATCCTGATTAAATTATATATTTATCTGTCAATTGGGCTGCTAATTGAATGGTTGTAAGGAATGATTCTTATCCTCCCCACCTTGGTTCAAATCCCATAATAACATGAATAAAACTAATAACAAATATATTATAATTACTTCAATCTTATATGTATTGTCCCCACCTTGGTTCAAATCCCATAATAACATGAATAAAGCTAACAACAAATATATTATAATTACTTCAATCTTATATGTATTGTCCCCACCTTGGTTCAAATCCCATAATAACATGAATAAAGCTAATAACAAATATATTATAATTACTTTTCAAACTTATATGTATTGGAAAGTTATCTTTGATTCAAAATAGCACGAAAACTGAAACTGTAAAAAAATAAAAAAATTAAGAGAAGAGACTCACAATCGAGTAGAATGAATAGATACAGCATGCCTTAAATATTTTGAAAATTATCTGAAAAAACGGGTCGAACATTGAGCCTGTGCCAAGTGACCAGCTGAACAGTATTTTCTGTCTCTTAACCACTGGAATTGCTGCGAAGTTGAGTATGTAAGGGAATGCTTCTGAAAAGCTGTCTCTTCCACAGAGCAACAACGTTCCCAGGCGTGTGTATAAACACAAGAGCACGCATCTAATCAACACCACCGCTGCCAACGGGAAGTGCCTCCAAATCAGCCCAGCTATCTGCAAATTATATAAAAACAATTAAGACAATCAAACATCAAACCCTAAGCAAAAAATTTGTCCATTATTTTCGCAGAATTATTCAAAAATCTCGAAGCAACCAGACTAATTATTAATTAGTATATCCCCCAGCATGAGTAGGGCTGTTACATGCGAAGGCAATATCCCATCCCTTGATCCTGAAATGCTATAGAAATCTTCCACGACGGTTGGCTCTGGCTTCGGCCTCACGTTTATTGTTGCAGCCACTTTTCCGTTTCCATTAGCAGAATACTGAGCGTTCACAGATTGTGGAGGAATGGAGGGTATAAATGTATCACACATAGCTGCAAGGGACTCCATCTCTTCAGAGGAGAAGCCATGGAGATATGGGGGTATGCCACCCCTTAGCAGCGGATGCACAGTACTCTTGTACATCTCCATAGCTGGGGCTTATTCCTCAATTGAACACCATAGTAATCTATTGACTGGACAACGTATATAACAGTAAGCACCAGATTGGAAGAGTTGTGGCCTGATTGATAATGGTAATGGAATACGGGAATACTATTTTACTTCCTGAAATGCTATTGCTGTATCTTGCAAACAAAATATTAGGTCAGGGTTGTTATGACCTTAGTGGCAATGGATCGATTGTGTGAGGCTGTAAACTACGCGGGGAGATCTTCGCCTAAAATTGCTTTGCCTGGTCAATCGCCTCGGCAAAGGAGCCAAGAGTGATTAATTTATTGCTCTTACCCTCTCATGCAACGGTTTTAGCGTACACAGTTTGGACATTACTTGTGGCAAGGCAACTGGAACGAAATCGAAGTGGAGTTGGTGAGCAGAGTTTGATTTTAGATCATTTATATACAAGGCAAGGAAACTAAGTTGTACATGTGTACAAATATCATTGGTTCGGCTTAGATTGAGCAGGTGGCTTTGGCATCTCTGAACCGTCTTCGTTTTTCCTACATTCTGGTTATCACATGGTTGCGTAACGCGAGTCGCATCAGTAAACATACACGAAATGCTTTTTGTTGCATTCGCATGAACTTTCTAGACAAACCGCAATGATATATTATTTTTACACTGCAAATTCCAGCGTTACAATTCCTCAAATGGCGGTGTAACTCTTCTCGAATATATATATATATATACCATCCGCACCTAATTCCCGGAGGTTTCTACCAACATTCTCATCAATTTTAAAGCGAGGGCTCTTAGGATTTCAATTCAATAAAAACTTTTTAAAGAAATTAATTAAATATAATTATTTATTTATACAGATTATATATTATATATTAAAGCTTGTCATTACCCTACCCTAACAACGTGTGATTGAGAGTATCAAATCCAAAGCCAATCACTGAAAAGTAACCATTTATAACGTTAAGTCTTAACTTATCAATATAGGTTTTAGTTTTATCAATATTTAAAGATATCTTAACTTATGAGTATAGGTTTTATCAATATTTAAAGATAGGATATTTTTTCTATCTATAATTAAAAAAAGGATATAGTAGAAAAAGGATTATTATTTTTTTCTATCTATAATAATGATTAATATACTAGGTATAAAGTAAAATAGTGTAGGTATAAAGTAAAATATTGTTATTTCAGTGTAATTTTGTAAAATGAATAAAATAAAAATTTACAATTTTTTTTTTTATAATTTTTTAAAATATTTTAATATATAATAATTAAATTTTATAGTATTTAAAATTTTAATTTACCAATTTATAAAATCATATACATTGATTAAATTAATTAATTTTCCTATTACTAAATTATCATATACATAATATGTATATAATTTTTTTAATTTACTTTACTGTTCTGATTGGAAAATTTAATGAAATAATTCTTTTTAATAGAGTGGAAATATGTATCACCTATATAATCAAGTTAAAAACTAAAAATAATGTATTTATATTTTTAAGATCTAATTAATGGTCAAGTTCATATTACAATATTTTATTAATAAAGTTTCCATTACCACATTTTATGAGAAAAATGTTGACTTTGAATTTAAATTTAAATATATAGACATGTTTAATATTTATTATGCTTTTAAATTAATGAATACAATTTGGATATCTTAGTAGTTATCACAATCATATAAAAATGGATTTATGTAAACTAACAATCTTAAATGCCTCATAACTTTGAAAGTTGGTAAATGCTTCAAAGGGATTAAGGTAACACTATGCTGACTTAAATTGTACACCATAGTTAAATGATGGTGTCCAACAAATAACATTGTAATCTAGCATCACCATTTACATATCAATCCTTGAGATAAGAAATGTCTTACTTAATGTGTGTTATCTATAAGTTTGTCATAGAAGATACACATAAGGATGTAGAAATAACCTTAACACTCTTTATTTCTATTAAATCTTAATTGTTTTTAAAAACATTATTATTATTGTTAATCAAGTACACAATGTCAATTATTTAAAAAAGACTTGATCTACCATAAAGCACAACCAAATAAATATGAAATACACATCATCTTATAAATTATAAAATGAAAAATAGATTAAAAAACATAACACATTCTTTCATTAGATTCAATCACCATTAAATATCATCATGTGCATGCATAATAAAAACAATGCTTTACACAAGATTTTATCATCTAACTCTTTCACAACCATTACATGTGAATTTATACAATAGGGTGTTGACATTCATGCTTATATGTATCTATAACTCTTCAACAATCTAGATGCAACTATCTAACCACATACTAGGAATCGCTTTTTTCCAAATCTAATGTGCATTCTTTCCTTATTCACCTTTACTAGTGTGTGGACTGTTATAAATTTCCAAATTATAAATGTAGCAACAACAATTTTTTACTTTATCATATCTTTTCATTCAAAAATTCTTTACTTCACATTCTTAGAAATCTAATGTGCATTCTCTCTTTCCACCTTTCTCACTATGTAGACTATAAATTCCCAAATTATAGATGTAATAACAATAACTCTTTACATTCATATTATTTACTGCCATTCATCTATCAATTTGTTAAGTCCATTGTCAACTAACTAGTTGGATTTCCATAAGCTTCAATGCTACCTAAATAGGATCAATAGTCTTGTAATTAGCTCAGTGGCAATTTGTAGATGTGCCCTGGTGTTGTACCCGCTCAATCAAAGGATCGACCTTTGACATCATCTCCTTCAACTGGGAATTACCAAAAGTACACTCATCTTCCAATTCCAATTGTAAGTACCTTTTTCTCCAGAAAACAAATGAGAGGTACATGGACTCTCTCTACAATGGAGGAAGGAAGGTTTCTCGTCCAATGCCAAAGCTTCCAATTGAGGATCATCTCACAGAACATGGACTCTCTCTACAATGGAGGAAGGAAGGTTTCTCATCCAATGCCAAAGCTTCCAATTGAGGATCATCTCACAGAACTTTAGCCACATTTGGGAAAACCTGTGGCGAACTTGCTCCAACTTGTCTATCACTGCCAACGTTTCCCACTTGTATCTTATTCCATTGAGATATCATCCAAATGTAGTCGGAGCTACTGATGGACTTGTTGCATCTTGAGAAGACCATGCTTGGGTTGAAGTAATTGGTGAGCAACCTCCTCATACATAATCTATTGCATGTGAAGTAGATAGGCAACGAACTACAATTATCATTGGGATGGTACCATGCCAAAGGTTGACCTAAGGCCTTTGCGCATCCCACAGTATTAAAAGTGCCAGTTTAGACACTAGCTGTTAGTTGTAAAGTCGTGTTACAAATATGCTTTTGGGTATCCGAAGTGATAAACTGCGCAACATCAAATTCTTTGGTAGATTCACCTTACCTCGTAAAATATTCAGCGCTGTGGTCCAATTCTTCAATCATAACCAAGGAAGATATTCGATCTAATGGAATCTTGGGCTTACGTGTTTGAATTTGGTCTGGAGAACCTTCGGGTGCTGTTACTAACACCTATAATCATTCTAGGTTGACATGGTTTCTCCGTATCCATTGGGCGAAGGCGCTTACCTTCTGTTTCTCAAAATCACCAATGGTAGTTATTAGTAGAGGTTGTTGAGCCGCAACCTCGAATTCCTTTAATTCTGCATCATTGTCCTCCTGCTTAGGTTCCTCAGATGAAGCAACGGAGGGCTTCTCCTTCATATTTTTACGATCTTCAAGATCAACTCCGTCACGTGTAGCAGTAGCAGATTGATTTGTGTTGCCCATCGATTTACAGCCATGACCAATGAGATTTTCTTTAGTACGCTAATCATGTTTTGAATTTGGTTAGTGGCTTCTTTGTTTCTCTATCCCCTGCAATATCTTAGGCTTCGTTTTCAATCAAGTCAGAAGACTCGTTGAAAATAAGATAGATCCCATTCTCTGTAATCTCGACAATTTGACTTCCCTTCATAGAATTTTTCTTCGCAACTGCATCATCATCATTAAATGTGGCCATAGCCTCCTCAAGGCTAAGCAAAGCTGCGAAAATGAGTAAAGCGACCAAGAGTAATGGAGGTTGCTCAAGTTGGAGTAGGAATAGTCATGGTTGCAACCCATGGGCCCTGCATGCTAGCAATGTAAGGCTTCAAAAATGACAGGGGAACGCAACGCCTCCTCATCTCAGCCTTGACCTTGCTAGAATGTGGTGTAATTCTGAACCCAAAGGTTTAATCATTTGACTATTCTTACTCGTGCACTTCAAAAATTTGACCAATGAACCAAATCCCTACTTGACCTCTTTTCGAGGCCTCATCCTGAATCAGACTTGTCATAAACATAGACATCTTTAACTCAGCTCCGAGATGTCTTGCATCCCCAATGAACTTGTTCATACTTGCTCAGAATGGGAACTAGTATCACCTTTAGAGCCAAATGCAATCTTCTTCGTCATCATCATTGGGATCATTTCCTCACAGTTAGTTCTTGGTTTCCTAGTGTTTCGATGATTAAAGTAATTTGGATCATATCATATGAAGGAATATGTAATAGCTCATTTGATGATTAAAGTAATTTTGGGTTATTATTGAGCATATCTTAATTAATTACACTAAAGGTACTATTTGGATCATATCATCTGAAGGAATACCTTCCTATAATAGCTCATTGGAATCAGAATGAAAATATCTAAAGGTGGGGATGATGAGAAAGGCACTTTCGACTTCCGGGAATGACTTACAATCCAAGTAATCGCTTTCAGGCATTTAAAGGGGGTTATAAAGTGATTATTAATCTTTAAATGAAAATTAAAAGGGGAAATAAAGGTCATGTGGATTTGGTCAAAGGAGGAAATACCAAGAAGGGTTTCAGAGAAGTATAAAGGAAGGATAAGACTTCACCTTCCTCATTATGATTTGATCTCTTGTTTTGGAGTGCTCTTTGAGCCTTCGTTGGAGTTTTGACAAAACTTTTCCATGAGTGGTTTAGTTTCAGTGTTACAACATCCACCCTAGCTAAACATAAGGGGAAATCCTTTAGGGGTTTCTATTAGATCTTCATGTTGTAGTTTGTCTTCAGCTTAGAGGTACATGGAGCTTCTTAGGAGGATTGTGAAGCCCTCTCAAGGGGGCCAATTTCATCATTTTGCAAGGCTATGGCAGTGAGAGGAAGACATGATGTTGTTGTGGCAACTCATGGGGCTTGGGACACTCGTTGGAAGGTTTCCTAGGTGGGGTGATCCTCTTTATTTGCATTTCGTGTCCTAGGAGGGTTGTTGAAGTCAATTTGAACGGGCCAAACCAACAATATTGTAGGGCTCTAGGCCTTTAAGCGACCGTGGGGTTACTACCAACATGTCGAGTCATTCTTTGGTAGGATGATTGGATAGGAGCTATGAATAATTACACCAGGCCACGTGGGGTTTAGGAGGGATTCGTGATCTCCTTGGATGAGTTGTGATGTTTTACAGGTGTGTCGAGTGCTCTTTATGTTGAGTTGTAGATAGTGGAGTGGGAAACAAACTATTGGGAGAGCTCTTGAGCAGTTGGCAATGGTTAGAGGGGAGACATTGGCATCAGTTCCAGATTTTGTTTGAGTGTTTAGTGATGCAACTGCTATAGCAACCAATAGAGATATATTATTGTTGTATTCCCATACTTCTTTCATAACAAAGAATGTTATTATTGTCTCTTCCATGATTCATTTACTTGGATTACATATATCATGTTTGCTAGAAGTTCATTTACTGTAATACAAATTGTTTGTAGAAAGCCATTAATCATATTTCTACATAAAGAGTGTATGAGTACAAAACTATTTGATAGAAGTACTACACCTAAGATAAGATACATTGCACCTTAAACACTATTGTCCTAGCCTAGTGCTATAAGGAACATTACAAAAATTCAACCATAAATTTAGAAAATTGCAAATTCCAATGGTTGAGATTACATATTCCAGTGCCTTTGGGTTTTTGAGGGCGCTAAATCTAATTATGCATTAAAAAACATGATTTAAGCAATGTAAAATTGTGATTTTTCAAACAATTGCATTGTCAGATTCCAATGGTAGTTGTCGAAAAGTAAAAGATCGTGCCTTAGGAAATAAGTAGATGGAACCTCTCTTTGTACCATGGGCAGCCCCACATAAGTGTTATCCTAGTCTATGATAAATTTAAAAAACTTGAGATATGAGTCAATCGTATGCTTTGGGATCCTAATAATGTTCGTGGTAGCCGCCAACATGGAATTATACCACTTTGGGGACACAATTTTTGTTGAAAGAAATGTTTTAAGGGTCCTTGCAAACCCTCTAGGGTGAGTACAGAGTTGATAACAAGTCCTTTCCTTCTAGCAAAACTAAGTGGTGTCCCTCTAGTTCCTTCCACCCTATCATAGAAAATTCAACAAGGATGTATCCATAAAGAAACTAATACCTAGTAGTTGGGGCATCCTAACATGCATCATAAACTCACTTAGAAGATGTGTGCACAAGTTCAGGTGTACTTCCCTAGACACAAAACAACCACTAGAAAATTTTTGAAGGTACACTCCTCTTCTTTAACTTTGTCATGACTCTAAATGCCATAATCTAGTACACCATCTTGACTCATGAATCCTTACTAGGTTACCATGGCCCCCTTGTTTCCCCATGCGATACCATACTTCTAATATAAATTCTCCATGCATGATTTGACCTTGTATTATTTGGCCCATGGAAGCCCCTTGTCACATACTCTCCTTCCATCGAGAGGCCCATACTCATATGAATGTATTGAATGTGATAGGGTATGCCTTATCCATCCACATGCATCCCTTGTGAACTTCATTCATTAGAAATTTAACACATTGAGCCATCTACCCTGTATTCTAGAAGGTGGGGACCTTCATAAGATTTAGGAGAGTGGAATCCTTCAAGGCATGAGATTCATACTTCCAGACTAGCTACAGTTCTCGATTGGCTAATGATAACTATTTCTTGTAAATTGTGGGTTGTAACCTCGAAAATAAATATCCATTGGTGAAATCATGGTCAATGAGATCGGTTTGTTCGAACTTCCCTTTTAAATCCTCTATCACTTCAAATCAAGGATCCATGACCTCGTATACCATTGCATCCTTCTTCCTAAATTCTTTAACTATCGTTGCAATTGATTTTTTTCTACTCCCTACATGTTCCATCTTGATTGATGTGTAAATGGAACAATTATAGCCAATCCATTTCACCAACATGGAATACCTCTGCAATACAAATGTAGTCTTAGCTCTCATTAGCTTATGGAAACTCAACCAGAACAAAGACCAATCGACCACCCAATAGTCGGGTCGACCAAATGAAAAAACAAGTCGACTAAGAGAAGGAAAAGTGAACTATCTGCAAGTCAAGTGGGTGAAGGGTAAGTCAAATATATGAAATTCAATTTGACTGAATGTCCGGTCAAAGTTGACTAGGTGAAAGGAAATCCAACCATCAACAAGTCAAGTCAACTGAATGTTTGGTTGACCAAGGGATACAAATAGACCAAGAGTGGACCTAGTCGAAAAGAGGATGGGTCTATTTGACTAGCAAATGTTGTCAAATGGATGAAGAAAAGGAAAATGACTCGGGTGGAATGAATCGACCGGCAAGGAAACTAAATTCTCAATGAACAAGTTTAGATGACCACCAACATAGATAAATGCACAGAGGGAAGAATTGATTTCTAGTGATGAAGAAAAATGTTTGAGGGGCGAATTGAGCAACCAACAATGAACAAAAATGTATGAAAGGAGAATATGATAATCAATAACAAAGAAAAACGTTTGGGGAAAATAATAAATTCTCAAACAACACTAGTATATGATGTATGGTTTGTGTATGACTCATGGGAAAAGGAAAAAACCCCATCAATGTCGAGAACACAATACATGACATATGGACAAGTGTAGATACCATCTAGCAGGGAAATCAACTCTAGGAGTGAGAGATAATCCCCAACAACTCTTCAAACAATATTAGAAATCCCCAAGCAAACAACAAAAACTCTAGAACGAGAGTCATCAATTTCCAACCTTCAAAGTGGATGTACATGTGTGGTTAAAGTGTTGTTATACCAGCTTACTAGCCCTTGAGAATTGCATCTAAGGAAGAACGAATTCAATCCCGACTCGCATGGATTTCTCTTCACAAAAAAAAACATAGACCACCATTAATTTTTAGTGCACACCATTTATCATTAAATTATAGTGCAAACATCTCCACCCATAGACAATGGAATCTAGATATATTAAAAACACACACAGAACCCATAATTTATCCTCAAAACCAAAACGGGAAAACCAACATTATTTTGGCTTCGCCCATGATCTTTATTATTCAGCAATGTGCAAGTTACATGCTCTCTATTTCATATCTATGCTCCATAGTGATTTATGGGTAGCCTCATGCTTCATTCATAACCAAAGAACCCCTTTATCATCGTGAGAAAAACATGATATAGGAGGTTGAGTCGGCTAGGAGGATAGATGGAAGGTTAGGCATTTCCAATGCTTCAACTTCTCTCTGTTCTATTTCTCCCCATTCTCTTTTTTTATTTTTCTTTTCTCCCAGGAGAAAATATCTCATGAAAGTATCTTATTATTCTAATACATGATTACTTTATGTACAATAATATATTACCTGACTTTACATCTCATATGACTTATAATACATTTAATACAAGAGTAGACATCAATCGTGATGGCATGGGGCCTTTCACACCAACAAATCGATCTCCTTCATCATCCATAGCCTTAAACATTTCCCAAGTTGATCATCCTAGAACCTGTGCCAATAGCCAATTGTTCTTGTCTAATCCTATTCGTATCACACCTCCTCATTGGGAGGATTTTGGTCACAAAAATATTCCATGGATATATGAGGGGACTTTCTTGCAATATGGTTCCTCTCATACCACTTTTCTTTCCTTGGAGTTTGTCCTTTGAGATCAAATTTCCAAATTTCTTGCTATCCTTTGTATGTTTCCCGCTCCTTGTGCTGCAAAACTATGTCTTCCTTCAACTCTTCAAGACCATGAGGTGCAATATCTTCCATAGTATGAAGAACATAATGTTATTCCTCCTCATCCAACATGGAAGGTTCAAACAACTTCAAATATTCCAGTTTCACCACTGAACTGATCTGCATATAAGGTGGAATTTTTTACCTGAAGGCATTCTCATTCACCTTCCCAATGATCTCAAATGGTCTGTATCTAATGGGATTGAGTTTAGTTGTTGCTCCTTTCATTCATTCCTTACAAAGATAGAGACACACCATGTGTTCAACATGGAATTTGTGATCCTCCCTATGTTGGTCATGCCTGGATTTGTACAACTGTTGGTTCTTCTCAAGCTGCTCCT
>SNQJ01S0009928.1:0-33633 GCA_010110895.2 Picea sitchensis | reverse complement strand
CGTATACCATTGCATCCTTCTTCCTAAATTCTTTAACTATCGTTGCAATTGATTTTTTTCTACTCCCTACATGTTCCATCTTGATTGATGTGTAAATGGAACAATTATAGCCAATCCATTTCACCAACATGGAATACCTCTGCAATACAAATGTAGTCTTAGCTCTCATTAGCTTATGGAAACTCAACCAGAACAAAGACCAATCGACCACCCAATAGTCGGGTCGACCAAATGAAAAAACAAGTCGACTAAGAGAAGGAAAAGTGAACTATCTGCAAGTCAAGTGGGTGAAGGGTAAGTCAAATATATGAAATTCAATTTGACTGAATGTCCGGTCAAAGTTGACTAGGTGAAAGGAAATCCAACCATCAACAAGTCAAGTCAACTGAATGTTTGGTTGACCAAGGGATACAAATAGACCAAGAGTGGACCTAGTCGAAAAGAGGATGGGTCTATTTGACTAGCAAATGTTGTCAAATGGATGAAGAAAAGGAAAATGACTCGGGTGGAATGAATCGACCGGCAAGGAAACTAAATTCTCAATGAACAAGTTTAGATGACCACCAACATAGATAAATGCACAGAGGGAAGAATTGATTTCTAGTGATGAAGAAAAATGTTTGAGGGGCGAATTGAGCAACCAACAATGAACAAAAATGTATGAAAGGAGAATATGATAATCAATAACAAAGAAAAACGTTTGGGGAAAATAATAAATTCTCAAACAACACTAGTATATGATGTATGGTTTGTGTATGACTCATGGGAAAAGGAAAAAACCCCATCAATGTCGAGAACACAATACATGACATATGGACAAGTGTAGATACCATCTAGCAGGGAAATCAACTCTAGGAGTGAGAGATAATCCCCAACAACTCTTCAAACAATATTAGAAATCCCCAAGCAAACAACAAAAACTCTAGAACGAGAGTCATCAATTTCCAACCTTCAAAGTGGATGTACATGTGTGGTTAAAGTGTTGTTATACCAGCTTACTAGCCCTTGAGAATTGCATCTAAGGAAGAACGAATTCAATCCCGACTCGCATGGATTTCTCTTCACAAAAAAAAACATAGACCACCATTAATTTTTAGTGCACACCATTTATCATTAAATTATAGTGCAAACATCTCCACCCATAGACAATGGAATCTAGATATATTAAAAACACACACAGAACCCATAATTTATCCTCAAAACCAAAACGGGAAAACCAACATTATTTTGGCTTCGCCCATGATCTTTATTATTCAGCAATGTGCAAGTTACATGCTCTCTATTTCATATCTATGCTCCATAGTGATTTATGGGTAGCCTCATGCTTCATTCATAACCAAAGAACCCCTTTATCATCGTGAGAAAAACATGATATAGGAGGTTGAGTCGGCTAGGAGGATAGATGGAAGGTTAGGCATTTCCAATGCTTCAACTTCTCTCTGTTCTATTTCTCCCCATTCTCTTTTTTTATTTTTCTTTTCTCCCAGGAGAAAATATCTCATGAAAGTATCTTATTATTCTAATACATGATTACTTTATGTACAATAATATATTACCTGACTTTACATCTCATATGACTTATAATACATTTAATACAAGAGTAGACATCAATCGTGATGGCATGGGGCCTTTCACACCAACAAATCGATCTCCTTCATCATCCATAGCCTTAAACATTTCCCAAGTTGATCATCCTAGAACCTGTGCCAATAGCCAATTGTTCTTGTCTAATCCTATTCGTATCACACCTCCTCATTGGGAGGATTTTGGTCACAAAAATATTCCATGGATATATGAGGGGACTTTCTTGCAATATGGTTCCTCTCATACCACTTTTCTTTCCTTGGAGTTTGTCCTTTGAGATCAAATTTCCAAATTTCTTGCTATCCTTTGTATGTTTCCCGCTCCTTGTGCTGCAAAACTATGTCTTCCTTCAACTCTTCAAGACCATGAGGTGCAATATCTTCCATAGTATGAAGAACATAATGTTATTCCTCCTCATCCAACATGGAAGGTTCAAACAACTTCAAATATTCCAGTTTCACCACTGAACTGATCTGCATATAAGGTGGAATTTTTTACCTGAAGGCATTCTCATTCACCTTCCCAATGATCTCAAATGGTCTGTATCTAATGGGATTGAGTTTAGTTGTTGCTCCTTTCATTCATTCCTTACAAAGATAGAGACACACCATGTGTTCAACATGGAATTTGTGATCCTCCCTATGTTGGTCATGCCTGGATTTGTACAACTGTTGGTTCTTCTCAAGCTGCTCCTAAACCTTTAGAGGTATATACCTTATCTTTTCCACAAATGTCCTTTCCTTCTGTTCATATCCTTTAATCCTTTCTTCTTCCTTTCTTTTTTCCACACACAATATCAAATGGTGAAGGAGGTAAATAACCAAAACAAGTCTCGAAAGGAGACTTATTGGTGGAAGAATGGAGTGCTCTTTTGTAGGAGTGTTGAATGTAAACTAGTTTCTCCTCCCAAGTCTTTGGATGTTCATTGTTGTATCCTCTCAACAATTTCACTAGAGTCCTATTAACAAACGCACTTTTTCCATCAGTCTGAGGATGGAAAGAAATGGAATACTTAACTTGGTATCCATTCTTTCCCAAAGCGTTGTCTAAAATTTTCCCAAGAACCTGTTATATCAGTCAGATATGATTGAGTTTGGCACTCTGAAATGTACCTAGACATGGCTGAATAATAGTTCAACTTCTTCTTGTTTAGAGATTGCCTTCTTACATGGAATGAGCGCACACATTTTTCTAAAGCGATCTACCACGCCAAATAAGTATTCATGGCCTCTACAATTCATAGGAAAACCTCCAACAAAATCCATTGAGATGATCTCCCAAGGCCTGAATGGTACTGGAAATGGCATGTACAAGCCAAGTTTCAAGTTGCTTGGCTTGCTAGTGTTGCAAAAAACACAACCTCTAAAAAAAAATTCAAGTTGCTCCAATATATTTGTCTTATACACATGCCACTGCAAATTCACCATTATCTTTGTTGCACAAAAATGCTCATCAACTCTAGAAGTGTGTGCTTCTGTCATCAACTAAACTCTTCTATCTTAGGGTATGCATAGTTTGTCTAGCTTGTATATCAACACTTGTTGGAGGTGGTATTCGTTTCCTTCCATGAAAATGACTTCCCTCTCCTTTAGTTTCTTGTATACTTCTCTAAAATATTCATCTCCCTCATAGTCTTCACTCATAAGTTCATCGATGAAAGGATCAAGTTGCATTATCATTCCAACTACTACTATCTTCTTCAATGGAGACCAAGAGAGCATATCTACTAACTTATTCGTGGCTCCTTTCTTGTACTTAATTGGTAAATGAAATTGTTGTAAAAATTCTAGCCACGTGTAATTCCTCACCTACTACATCTTGCTTTGAATCTATAGATACTAAAGGGGATGATGATATGTGTCTATCATGATCTCTTTTCCTAGTAATTCTTTCGCTTCTTAAGTGCGTGTACAATCACAAAGAGATCCTTATCATACAAGTTTTAGTCAAGTATTTTTCCATGAAAGAACTCCGAATGGTAGCACACAAGCCTTCCTCCTTGCATGATCACTACTCCTAATCCATACCCAATAGCATCAGTCTCTAGCTCAAAAGGTCATTGCAATTTGGAATGGATAAGACTGGAGCATCATTGATTTTCTTCTTCAAGTCTTCAAATGCTCTTTGTTGTGTCTTACCCCAATGAAATATCTTTCCTTTGGCGGTCACGCCATGCAGATGCGTTGTTACTATGGAGAAGTTCATAATGAATTTCCTCAAGTACTGATTTTCTCCCATGAAACTCCTGACCTCTGTCACATTGGTGGGAATAGGCCATTGGGTGATGGCTGCAATATTCTTTGGATCTAGCCTCGGATACCCTCCTCCAATCATGTGTCCAAGATATATCAATTAATTATTTCCAATGTAGCATCCCCCATCCCAACTAAGGGACATTATGGTGCAAAATACTCATAAAAACAAAATTTATGCTAGCTAAATAATTTACTGTAGCCTGCAACTATGAATTAAAACCAAATTTAATTGATAACTATTACCATTATTTAGAGGCATTTACAACATGCTAAAATGCTCATGAAATGCAAACAATAAATCAAACACAACAACATATAATCAATCTTATACAAAGAGTTCATGCACAACATTTATACACATAAAAATAACACATCAACAAGATAAAACACTTATCTTTTAAATTTGTTGTGCAACCCATTGCTTGGGACAGATGTTCCACCCAACTATAAACTAATTTTTCCAAAACTCAATAGCCAGTCACCCCCGAGCCGAGGCTAGTAAACCACAAAATAGGGTGGTCTCTCACTACCCACTCATAGCTTAGAAAACTCATAACCCACTGGTATTCTCTTACATCTATCCCAATTTTCCACCAACTCTCTTCCTCTTGAGCGGTCCAACCCAAGGAATGTACTGCTTCACTGATCTTAGTCCCTCGGGTGTCCCATTTGTTTATCAGGGTCTCTCTAGCACAGATAACCAAGAATATCTTAGCTAGGAACTCAATGGATATTGCTTCTATGAAAACTACCAACAACCAACAAAAACCACTTGTTGTTACAGTGAAACTCGCCCAGGAGTTCACTCTTCAGGTCTGACAACCTGGCTCTTCAGTTTCCAACTCCAAATATACTCCAATACGCTCCATATTTCTCTATAATTCTCCCTCCATGGATGCACCAACTCCAAGCTCTATTTCTTTCTCCCTACTTGCTCTTCATGCACAAAACTTGACTGTCTAAAACCATTGTCCCAACCCATATGAATTTCCTCACTTTGGATTTCTTTCTTGACTCAGACACTTCCCCAAGATGATAGTAATCATCCCCCATGTTCCCAATAACTTTGGGATGTGACCACTCACACCCACCCCCTTACATGTATTCAATGATTGGATTTGGGAACACTCAATCAAGAATTAGAAGGTTCATATACAAATAACAATTTTAGGGAAAATGGGTTGAATTAATATACATGGGTAATTCCCCCTTGGGACCCTCTTGGAAATTATCCTAGACAATCCCCTCTCTTGTGGATTAATTCAATGCCCATCTATGTCCATGTCCCCTTAGCATATGACATCATATTTTATTATTAAAACATAGAAATACAATTTGCATATTACATTGCTTTGGTTGTAGCCACACATTATATCTACATAAGAATTAATTAAATTGGGGATTATAGTGGAGATGTTACATTCCCCCTCCCATAAAGTTGTGCAATGTCCTCAATGTACACTATGTTGATATACATACATACAAAAATTTACATCACAATACTTTCAAAAAATAAAATCCTACAATTTTATACTCTAGCAACAATTCCAACCATAATCTATTGTTCCTCTCAACTTGCTAACCGAAGGAATGCACCATTCCTTTATCAGAGATAACCCAAGGGATTTAATATCTGTTTATCATGTCTAACCCAAGGAATGAGCCATTATTTGATCAAGGCCCCCAACAAAGTTGGCTAGGACTCTCAGATGTGGTTCTAGAACTCTAGCTCCTCAAAACAAAGTCTTTCATTAATATGTCTTCTTCGAAATTGACAAAACATTGTGGGTATTCTTCCCACATGTTTTCTTCATGCTCCCATGTAGCATCTTCAGGAACGTAAGAGGTCCATTGAACCTTTACTAACCCTACGACCTTGTTCCTAAGAATTTTGGATTTCCGGTCCATGATACGTACTGGTTCCACCCTAAAATATCCTTTGTGCTCCACCTGGATCACATTCCAATAAATTATGTGGTTATGGTCAGACGCATATTTCTTTAATGATGACACATGAAATACATTATGCACTCCCATGGATGTAGGAAATTCTAGCATATACGCAACTGGCCCTATCTTTTCTAATATTTCAAAAGGTCCACAATATCTCACTACCAACTTTAGGCAACTTCCTATTCTTAGCGAACTTATCTTTGCCTTCACTTTTAAAAACACATGTTCACTCAGTTTAAATTCTCTAAACACTCTATTCTTGTTTGCATAACTTTTCTTCCTATCCTGGGCAACCTTTAAATTCTTCTTAATCCTTTCCATTTTCTCTTCCATTTCCTTTAATAAATATGGCCGAATAACTGCTCTGTCCGCTGGATTATCCCAACTCCCTGGTGTGTTACATTTTCTGCCACACAATGCTTCAAATGGACTCATTTTCAATGAGGCCTGATACCCATTATTGTATGAAAATTTCACTAAGTGGATATAATCCTCCCACTTTGATGGTTGATCCATCACATACATTATAAGCATGTCCTCAATTATTCAGTTAGTCCTTTTTATTTTCTCACCTTAATCTAGATGATACATTGTACTAAGATTTAGATTTGTCCCAAAGCCTTTGAAAAAACCCTTCTAAAAATTTGAAGTAAAATTTGGTTCTTTGTCTAAAACTATTTCCTTAGGCACCCCATGTAGCCTAGAAACTTCTTTTATATAATGTTTTGCATTATTTGTCGCCTTGTGTGTAGTCTGAACACTGGAATAAAATGTGTTTCATTAGTTAATTTATCCACCACCACCATGATGGAATCATGTTGCTTCACGTTTTTGGGAAGCTGTGTAATAAAATCAGTTGTAACAACTTTCCACTTCCATTCCAGAATGGTTAATGGTTGTAGAAGCCCCACTGAATGCGCATTCTCAGTCATCACTTTCTAGCATTCTATACATGTAGATATGTAATTAGCAACTTCCTTCTTCATTCCTGACCAAAAGTTGTGGCTTCTTACAACTGCAATTGTATTTTGATATCCTGGGTGCCCAACATATGGCACATTGTACATTTCCTTTAATTCTACATTTTCTATCTCATCAGAATTTGACACATATATTATTCCTTTGTACATGAGAATTCCATCTTCTTTCAACTCATAAGAATTAAATTTCTGCTGAAAATTACCTTGTTGTAACATCTCTTTTATTTTTAAATAATTTTGAATTGAATTTGTTGTTGCAACAATTTTTTCCTTCAAATATGTCCTGTACATATTGATGGTTGCAATATGCACTTCATGAGCTCTCCCGCTGAGTGCATCAACTACTCGATTTTCCTTTCCCTTTCTATGCTTAATTTCAAAGTCATATTCGCTCAAAAATTCTAGTGATATAGTTTGTCTGGCATTTAGTGTTGGTTGTCCAAACAAATGATTCATTCCACAATGGTCTATTCTTAGCTCAAATTTTTTACCCATGAGGTAATGGCTCCACAATTTTAATGCATGTACAATTGTTGCTAACTCAAAGTCACGTGTAGCATAATTCATCTCATGCTCTTTTAATTTTTGGACTTGTAGCATACCACGTGATATTTTTGACTAAGGAATCCATCGAGCCCTTCCTTGCATGCATATGTGAACACAACAAAATCTTCATTCGGATATGCAATACTCAAGATTGGTGCACTTGTCAATATTTCCTTCAACTGTTGAAAACTCTCTTCACACTTGGAATTCCATTTGAACTTCACTCCCTTATTTTGTAAATAAGTGATTGGACTTGCAACCTTTGATAATTCTTTTATGAATATTCAGTAATAACCGACAATACCCATTAATGATCTGACCTCCATGACATTTCTTAGCACTGACCATCCTCTAATGGCCTCTATCTTCTCAGGATCAACTGCTATCCTTTTTGCTGAAATTATATGCCCCAAGTAGTGAATCTTATTTTGGTAAAAGATGCACTTACTTAGCTTAGCATACAATTTATGCTCTCTTAAGACTTGCAACACCATCCTTAAATGTTTCACATGTTCCTCTTATGACTTAGAGTAGATGAGTATATCATCTAGGAACACAATTAAAAACTTGTCTAGGTACTCCTTGGACACTCCATTCATTAGGCACATAAAAACTACTGGGGAATTCGATAGTCCAAATGGCACTAACATGAATTCATAATGCCCATATATTGTCCTGAATGTGGTCTTGTTGATGTCTTCTTCATTAATCCTCACTTGATGATAGCCCGATCTCAGGTCAATCTTGGAAAATATTCTTGCACCTTTCAGCTAATCAAACAAATCATGAATTCTTGGAAAATGATACTTACTCTTTATGGTGACCTTATTTAGCTATCTGAAATCAATACACGGCCTTAAGGTTCCATCTTTATTCTTCAAAAAAAGAACTGGGGCTCCCTAAGGTGACACACTTGGCTGTATATACCCCTTCTTTAAAATCTCTTCAAGTTGCATCTGCAACTCTTTCAATTTCTGGTGTGCCCATTCTGTATGGTGTCTTGGACATTGGGGCAACTCCTGGCACCAAATCAATAGAGAAATCAATGTCTTTATTTGGTGGAAACCTTGGGATTTCCTTAAAAACATCCTCAAGATCCCTCAAGACCAAATGGTCTTCAATTCTTGCCACTTTATCTTTGGATACCTCTTCCATATGGGCTGGAAAAATTTGACATACCTTCATGAAACTCTTTTTCAACTGCATAGTTGAAATATCTATAACAACTACAACTCTTGGGATGCCTTGCACCTTTCCTCGTTGCCCTTATTCATCAAGGAATGTGATTGTCTTGTTGTAACATTCTACGACAACATGTTTTTTTTCCAACCAATCCATGCTAATTAGACAATCATATGAACCCAATGGTATGATATTTACATCTACCTTTGTGTTGAGTCCATTCATTTTTATCGGACACTATTTAACCAACTAATTGATTTTCCTTTTAGACCCTATGTCTAACTGAACTAAACAATATTTCTTATGCTTACTCCTTTGCAAGTGAAATATTTCAACATGTTAGCATTCATGTAACTATGACTAGCTCTAGAATCAATTAAAATTTCTATGGGTTGGTTATCAATCTTATCTTCCACTTCAATCATGGGGGATTGATATTCCACTTGTTTGTTGTCCATGGATGCATAAATCCTTGGCATGTTTCCTCCCATGTCTTCCACAGTTTCATCCTTCTGAAGGTTTTGGACAATCCTCATTATTTCTCCTTTGTGAGGGAATTCCCTATATAAGTGATTTTCCTAACATCCCCAACATTGTACAGGTTGCTTCCTTGGCCTTTTCCCAAATGAATCTACAATATTTTTCTCATTTTGGGTTTCTTGACCTTGCCAATTTTCTTGGATGTTGTTCTTGAAAAAGGGTGGTTTAAAACCTTTCTGCCTCTTATCCATTTTACCCTTAATCTTATCATTCCAAGATTTTTCGAAAACTGACCTTCCTCTGCTTTTCTCATAAATATTCCTTACTCTCCTTATTGCTTCCTACAAAGTTTTGGGGTTATCATACTGAATATTTTCAATGTAGAAGAAGGGTAACCCATTTAAAAACCTTTATATTTTTACCTTCTCATCCTTGATGAAGTCAACATACTTCAACAATTCAAAGAAACTCTTTTCATATGCGTCTGTTGTCATGGTTCCTAACTTGAGTTCAAATGACTCTTTCATCGTTCTTTCATAATAATGCTCGGAAAAATATTTCTCTTGGAAATTTCCTTTGACCTGCCTCCATGATATCCTCTTCTCATCAAGGTTTTTTTCTTGCTTAAGTTGATCCCACCACATGGTTTCCTTTCCTTGCAAGTGGTAGGTGGAAATTCTAGCTTCTACTTGGGAGGGGTAATCATGCAGCTAGAAATATTTCTTCATTTCCAACAACCAAGCCTCAACCTCTTCTTCCTTCTAGTGCTCACCATTGAAAGTTAGTGGCTTGATATTCTTGAGCTCACCTTGCAAGATATCTGCCTCATGCCTTCTCCTTTGCCTCTAGATAGGAGACACACTTGGGATGCTCCATGGCCCTGATATTGCATGAGTTCTTCTGGTGGATTTCCTTGGAGAATGATGACAACTGCTCATTCTTCTTGGCTACCTATCATTTCCATGATTATACCTTTTTCTTTGAGATGTAGATGTTGACACTTTCCTAACACTAGCTGCTTGCTTTGTGCCAGATTCTTTGTTGTCTTTCTTATGCAAAAGATTCAATCTCTGAAGTATCTCTTCATGAGCCTTCATAATCCTTTCATTATCAATTCTATAGCTTTGTAGTTCTCTATGAAGGCTTCTCATAGTGACATGCTCATGTCTATCTCTTCTTCCATTTGACTCTGTCTCAGCATTTCCCGTGATGACATGCAGAGCTATGATATCTTCCTCATGGTTGTAAGATTCCCGAGCATATTCCATAACTCCAATCATCATATAAGAACCAAATTTTCCTTCAGGTACCTCTAATTCTACAAGAAATGTACATGTAATAATTATTGTTAGAACATGCATAGAATAAAACATTTCATCCAACATAATACATGTTATTTATTCATAAATTTATGAAGGACACATTGTACCAATTCAATTTTTGATTCCTTTGATGCATTCCTCTCTGAAACAAATTCCCAATCGTTGTACCCATGCCTCAATATGAGCTATGAGGGAAAAGTTATAACATTTACATGCTGCAATTTCCACTCTTTTATTGATACATAAATCTATTTATTAATCTATGAGAAATTTTAATGTTCAATTTAAAATTATGGGTCGACATATGTATTCTACTCCTCAATACCTTTCCATCAACTATTCATTTTCTCAAATATGAGATCTAAGCTGAAAGTTATGGTCCATAGAAGTTTAGGTTATTTTACCCAATTTATCCCTGCATGCTACAAGTGTCTTCTTTCACTCCCAACAAATTTTTAAGTACCCATAACCAAATATGACTTCATGGTTGTCTTCTATGGATCATAATATTTCCATCAACTAATAATGTGCCCCAAATGGACATCTGAGCATGGCGATATGCCTTCCCAAGGAAATCTGGTGCCAAAATTTTACCCTTACTATTTGTGTTGTAACTTCCTCATACGAGCTTCATTTTGCGAACAATTTAGCTCATTGGATAGCTCTATCCAAGTTCTTTTATTTTAGATGAAGAGACAAAGTGTATCCTTGGTACACCCTTTTTTTGTGGCTTTTGATTGGTTAAACCCGTCATTTAGGCCCTCAAAAATGCCTCACAAGTTAATGACCTTTAAAAAACACAAAATTTCGCATAAATTGATTGTTTTACTATTGTAACAACCCTTTAAATCTGATTCATTGATCTCCAATCGGGTGAAATATGAGTCATTGATCTATGCTCCATCGACCATCGATGACCAATGTTATCCTTTTGCATGCACAACACTTTCCCCTAACTACCGACCCGACCATCGACCATCGACCCAACTCCCTGATGACCGATTTGCACATAACTCTAAACCAGTCAACCTGGTCGTCAGTCATTGGCGATCTTTATTGACGAATGAAAATGCCTCACTAATTCAAATGATGCCCAACCAGTGGCCCATCGACGATCGACAATCCTCAATGATTTTCGAAAACACTTCCCCAATTCGGCCGACCCAACCATTGGTTGCCAGCCACTTATGGGATGATTTGGAAACTGCTGGCATGGCATGACACATCGATGATGATGTGGCATGAAATGCCATCCTAAGGTGTAAACTTGGCTGATGTGGCATGACACATGGATGCTTATTTGGCATGATATGTGGATGCTGACATGGAATGACACATCATCACCCTCTTCCCTTCATCAACCATCATCCGTTTCTCTTGGTCGACCCGACACCTCACCGAATTTAGCTGACGCCCGACCATCTACCCATCAACCATCAATGATTTCTCCTGCATGTTCAAAAACAATTCATCGAATAGGTCGATGATCTAGGTGGATATCAGTGGCCACCCACCTTTTCTGACTGACTCAAAATAATTTTCTGGTAATTTTGGCAATTTACTATTTTAGCAGTTTTTAACTTCCAGGGCCATTTTGAGGGCCCAAATGAAGGTTTTTTGAGATAAAGGTTCTCAATTACATCCTAAAGTGTGTTTGAGGCCCCAAAATGAATCTCCTGGGCGATACCTTTCCAACGGGCTATCATACGCCTAAAATGGAGATTGTATGCAAAAGTTACGACCCCGGGAAGTTAATGTACTAACTTACCCAAACAGGGCGCACATGACTTTTGGTGCTTCATCTCCTAGGGTTAGGTTTTTGGATGTCTAGGGTTTTGTGTATTCCTATTTATTGTAAAAAGGCTTTCAGAGCCTCATTGTAATCATCTTCTTGTGAATGAGCGCAGCCGTCACATCTCTTCTCAGAGATAAGCCGCCACCATTCCAGCAAGCTTGTTTCCGCTACATTTTATAGTTTCAACTTATTTCCTTATTGAATAGAAAACCAGTTTTACTGTATCTCTGTTATTTTGTGTTAAGTACCTATTAATAATATGTATTCATTTCATTTCGCTCATAAAACCCAGATCAGTGGTATCAGAGAGGTCTTCTCCTTGTCGTCTTAATGCATGTCCCCAACGAGGTCGGAGTACAAAGAGTTGGGTCTTGAGCTTGTTTCTCTTGAGGAAAAAATATCTCGCATGCCCAAGAGACCTATCATGGCAGGAGAACAGAAAGATGATAGAACAGGCGACACATCTTCTTCGAGTGGAGGCGCCACCCCCTTCAAGGTACAAATAAACTTCGATATTCCTATATTTGAAGGTCAGATAGACACAGATGTTGTAGACAAGTGGTTGAATCTACTAGAAGGGTATCTTTCCATCCATAAATTTTCGAATAGAGAAAATATTACTTTTGTGCTCCTCAAAGCTGTTCCCCATGTAAAATATTGGTGGGAAACCTTTTGTGAGCAAAATGAAACAGAGGAACCCTCATTATTTATAGTCATGACCACTTGGGAATCCTTCAGGGATGCTATTAAGGAACAATACTACCCTGTCGGAAGTTATGACAACTTGTATACCAAATGGACCAAACTGTGGTAAGAAAGAGACCAAGCAGTTCCAGATTTCACAAACATCTTCCATACCTTGCGCACCAAGCTGGGTATCAAAGATTCAGAGCGACATCTGGTGCTCTGCATAGATACATCCAGAATGAAATGGAATTTTTGGACATCTCATCCTTGGGCGCGACCTACCGATATGCCGTCAAAATCAAGCAGAGGCTCAAACAAAAGACGAATAATTTGGGCCTGGGAACCTCGCACAACAAAAGCCAAGAAAGGGCGGCCCCAACCCATAGAACAAAGGACATATCAAATATGAACAGTATCAGGACAACCAGTCCAAGCCGCAAGAAAAGAAGGACACCAGAAAGACAAAGAAATATACTGAGAAGTGGTGTGACTTCCATAAGATCCCTTGGCATAACACTGCCGACTGCTTCTCAAAGCAGTCACTGGTGGCCGAAGTAAAAGCCTCTAAATTAGATGCGGGTTCTGACTCTGAGACAGAACTAGAAAGGGGAAGATAGATCATTGATGCGGAACCCAGTGCCACTGTTGCTACCACCAAGCTCCAGCTTGGTGAACCAGGCTAGACAAAAGAAGGAGAGAGCCTCTTCCATTCACATATGTGGGTAAAAGGAACCCCACTGCACTTCATCGTTGATAGCGGTAGCCAGAAGAACCTCATCTCAACAGAGGTCATCAAGCGGCTGGCCCTGTCGACAACATTGCACCCACAACCCTACACCATTGGATGGCTCCGCCAAGGAAGCAATCTCCGCGTCAACCAACAGTGGTGACTGTCGTACAACATCAAGCCCTTCAAAGATGAAGTATTGTGTGATGTTTCACCTCTCGAATTTTGTGATGTTATTTTGGGACAACCTTATTTATGGAAATGTCATNGCCAACCTTATCTATGGAAATGTCATGTTGTATATGAGTCTAGGCCTCGTAGTGTTATTATTACTTTGAATAGGAAATTGTACAGGATACCTGAGGCAGTCCCACCTAGTGCTATTTCCTTGATCTCTGCTAAGAAATGCAGGAAGGTCATCTCTTAGACGGGGAAGTTTGTCTTCTTCGTGATTCGCTCTCAGAATAAGCGAAAGATCACAACCACATCCAAGGTCTCTGTGGCCGACCTGTCCACACAGTAGAAGAAAGTAGATAAGGTTGTGAAAAAATACTCAAATATATTCTCCTCACCTACCGGGGTACCTCTGCACTGCCAGGTCATGCACCCCATCGATATGACCCCCAACGCACCACTGCCCAATGGGCCAATCTATCGTCACTCTTTGTTAGATAATGAGGAGATCAAGCGACAGATCCAAGAACTTCTCCACAAGGGGCACATCCATCCCATCTCATCACCTTGCGGGAGCCTAATCGTGTTGTTACATAAGAAATATGGAACCTGGCGACTCTGCATTGATTACCGAGCTCTAGATAAAATCACAGTCAGAAACCAGTACCTGATTCCCCGAATCAACGACCTCCTTGATCAACTCACGGGGGCCAAATACTTCAGTAAGATTGATCTGAAGTCTGGCTACCACCAGGTCCGAATTTAATAGAGAGATGTATGGAAGACTGCCTTCAAGTCAAAGGAAGGACTTTTGAATGTTTGGTTATGCCCTTTGGTTTGACAAATGCGCCAACCACTTTCATGAGGTTGATAGACGATATCCTGTGCCCATTCACCAAAATTTTTGTAGTGGTGTATCTGGATGACATTCTCATTTACAACAAGACTTGGGTCGAATACTTGTAGCATATTAAGCAGGTTCTGCACACCCTACGACAACACAAGCTATACACCAACTTGGAAAAATGCTCATTCGGCATGGACAGGGTCCATTACCTAGGCTACATCATTGATCAACATGGCATACATGTGGATCTAGCCAAGATCCAAGTCATCCATGACTGGCCGGCCCCAACCACACTCACTGAGCTTCGGAGCTTCTTGGGCCTTGCCAATTTCTAGCGCAGGTTCATGTTGGGATTCTCCCATATTGCATGGGCCCTCATTCAAATAACCAGGGGTGGTGGCAAGGAGAAATTTGCGTGGGGCCGGTCCCAACAACAAGAATTCGATGATTTGAAGCAACGCTTGTGCTTAGCCCCAACACTTTCACTCCCAGACCTACAACATCCCTTTGAGATCGAGACAAATGCTTCAGACTATATTGTGGGCGTCATTCTCACTCAGCACGACCACCTCGTGGCCTATCATAGTGAGACACTATCATATGTTGTCCGTAAGTACCCTACGTATGAAAAATAAATGTACTCCATTGTGCAAGCTTGCCACCAGTGGAGACACTACATTATTTGGAAGGAGACAGTCATCCACACTGATCATAAGCCACTACAGTTCATGCAGACACAAAGAAAATTGCATAATGATCGCCATCAAAAGTGGTCCACATACTTGCAACAATTCCACCTCAACATCAAGTATAAAATAGGAAGCACCAATTGCGTCGTTGATTGCCTCAGCAGACCACCAGTTGCGACACTCACCACGGTGCTATAATCTTGCGGCCATGAGACCTTTGGATGGCCTCAACTCTATGAGACAAACCCGAACTTCGCCACCACCTACCAAATGTTGGGGACAAACGCAGTTGTCGATAATTTCCATCTTTGGGATGGGTGTTGTGTCGTCTGGGCCATATCTATGTTCCATCAAGCGAGAAAGTGAAGCTGATCTAGGAATCCCACTACAGTCGGGTGGTAGGACACTTCGACGTCGAAAAGACAATGGCAATGCTAAAAAAACATTTCTACTGGCCAAAACTTCGACAGGAGGTCAACAAGTATATCAGGTCATGCACTACCTGTGCGATTTCCAAACCGACCACTAAGAAACAGGGCTTGTACACCCCTCTTCCTACTCCTAACAAGCCATGGGAATCCATATCAATGGACTACATGTCGGGCCTCCCATCCACCAAGCGGGTAAATGACTGTGCTTTTTTGGTTGTTGTTCGCTTTTCTAAAATGGCAATTTTGGTTGCCTACAAGAAGAACATCACAGCAGAGGCCACTGCCAAGATCTTCTCTGAACGAGTCTGGGTACATTTTGGAATCCCACAAACCATTGTCTCATATCAGGACAGTCGATTTCTCAACACATTTTGGTCAAGCCTCTGGTCACTGATGGACAACAAGCTCACCAAATCCACAACCTTCCACCCTCAGACAGATGGCCAAACCGAGGTTGTAAATCGAATGATTGTGCATATCCTTCGCATGTATAATTCACAGCACCCTCGCAAATGGGATGATATCCTTCCCTATGTCCATCATAGTTACAACCGATCCCTACATAGCTCAACCGACCATAGCCCCTTTCAGTTGGGGTTGGGATTCCAGCTATTGGGTCCCATAGATGTTGCACTTCCCCTTGTGGTCACCTCGACCGACTCATCTCCTGCTCCAAATGAATATGAAAAAGAAACCCGGTTCATTGAGTGGATCCAACACATCTGCCAACAGGTTCATGATATCCTACAGAAGTCCAATGACAAGTACAAACAGTGCCATGATCAACATCGGGTTGCACATAAGTTTCAGGTGGGCGACAAAGTTTGGTTGCACTTGCAGAAAGAATGCCTTACAGGACCCCATCGGAAGCTTCTCCCACTCTGTTATGGGTTGTACACCATCACCAAGGCCATGGGGGATAATTATTTTCAGCTCAACATTCCTCCTTTCCTTGGCCTGCACCCAATGTTCAACGTGGATCTCCTTCGCCCTAATCTCCCACCATTATTGGGCACCTCAAAAGTAACAGAACAACTAACACCAACATAGCTCAACCTTGACTGCATACAATAGGAATCCAATGATCATATTGTGGACACACAGATCAAGGGCACTTGACAACAAAGGATTCATCTTTATCGAGTCATCAAAGCAGGGCAGCTCCTGCACCAAGGCAAGTGGCTCACCCAGGGCCAAATTCAGAGGAAATTTCCTCATATGATGGGGGACCTCAATGAAATGGAGACCATTGCTTCCTGAGGATGGAGGATTGATCCAAGTGGATATCAATGGTCACCCACCTTTTCCGACTGGCTCAAAATAGTTTTCTGGCAATTTTGGCAATTTACTATTTTTAGCAGTTTTTAACTTCCGGGGCCATTTTGAGGGCCCAAATGAAGGTTTTTTGAGATAGAGATTCTCAATGATATCCTATGACATTATTTAAGCCCAAAAGTGAATCTCCTCGACGATACCTTTCCAACGGGCTATCATACGCCTAAAACGAAGATCGTATGCAAAATTTATGACCCCGTGAAGTTAATGTACTAACTTACCCAAACGGGCCCCACGTGACTTTTGGCGCTTCATCTCCTAGGGTTAGGTTTTTGGATGTCTAGGGTTTTTGGCATTCCCATTTATTGTAAAAATGATTTCAGAGCCTCATTGTAATCATCTTATTGTGAATGAGTGCAGCCGTCACATCTCTTCTCAGAGATAAGACACCACCATTCTAGCAAGCTTGTTTCCGCTACATTTTACAGTTTCAACTTATTTCCTTATTGAATAGAAAACCAGTTTTACTATATCTCTGTTATTTTGTGTTAAGTACCTATTAATAATCTGTATTCATTTCGTTCCTCTCATAAAATCTAGATCAGTCGATTATCGACCGTCAGCTTGTCGTCCATCGACAATCTCCGTTGTTGATTGAAAATACTTCACTAGATTCGGCTAACGCATGACCATCGACCATCGACGGTCAGAGACATCTTCTGGTCGAACCAAAGTCTTCTTCATTTTTGGTTGACCCGACCATCAATCATCAACGATTTATCTTGGTGAACTTCAACACTTAGAATTTTTTTGATATTCCATTAATTGATTTGGATCGTCAATCTCCCATTCGAAATGATCTAAACTATTGATTCGTTGAAATTTATGAACCGTTGATCAAATGTGATCCCGTCCGTGATTCACCAAACTTTCTGCAACTCTACAAAGGCCATTAAAAACTGGATTTTTGATTGTTGAGGTCGAATTAATATCTTTAAATTGCATATTTACACTTCATATCATCTCTTCAACTTCCCTGGGGCACTCCAACTCAAAATTTACCCACGAATTTGGGGATTTCACTTCAGTTTCTCAGTTTTTCTCCAAATTTACACAGATCGAAGTCTACAATATTGAATTACTCAATTCACACCCGTTATTGGCCCATTCAGTCTCATTGTTTGAACCTAATGGATACGATACCATAATGTAGTGTCCCCTAGTCCAATCGAGGGTCATTATGGTGCGTAATACTCATAAAAATGAAATTTACATTAGCTAAATAATTTCCCGTAGCTTACAACTATGAATTACAACCAGATTTAATTGCTAATTGTTACCATTATTTAGATGCATCTAAAACATGCTAAAATTCTCATGAAATGCAACCAATAACTTAAAAACAACAACATATAATCAATATTATACACAGAGTTCATGCACTACATTTATACACATAAAAATAACACATCAACAAGATAAAACACTTATCTTTTAAACTTGTTGTGAAACCAACTTCTTGGGGAGGATGTTCCACCCAACCATAAACTAATTATTCTAAAAATAAACAACCAATCACCCTCGAGCTGAGGCTAGTAATCCACAAAAGAGGGTGGTCTCTCACTATCCACTCACAACTTAGAAAAATCACAACCCACTGGTATTCTCCTACAATTATCCTGATTTTCCACCAGCTCTCTTCCTCTTGACCTGTCCAACCCAAGGAATGTACCCCTTCATTGATCTCAGTCCTTCAGGTGTCCCATTCATTTATTAAGGTCTCTCTGGCACAAGTAACTAGGAATCTCTCAGATGGGAACTCAATGGATCTTGTTGCTAGGAAAACTACTAGAAACCAACAACAACCACTTGTTGTTACAATGTAGCTTTCCTAGGAGTTGACTCTTCAAGATTGAAAACTTGACTCTTTAGTTTATAACTCCAAATACACTCCAATACCCTCCATCTTGCTCTATAATTATCCCTCCATGGATGCACCAACTCCCTACTCTCTTTCTTTCTCCCTACTTGCTCCTCATGCACAAAACTTGACTATCTAAAACTGTTGTCCCAACCCATACGAATTTCCTCACTTTTGATTGCTTGCTTGACTCACACACTTTCCCAAGCTGATTGTACTCATCCCCCATGTGTCCAATAAATTTGGTATGTGACCACTCACGCCCACCCTCATACATGTATTCAATGATTGGATTTGGGAACACTCAATCAGAAATTAGAAGGTTCATATACAAATAGCAATTTTAGGAAAATTGGGTTGAATTAATATACATTGGTAATTCCCCCTTGGGCCCCTCTTGGCCATTATCCTAGACAAATGATATATATTCTCGATGGTGATCTTATTCAGGGCAT
This sequence comes from Picea sitchensis, assembly GCA_010110895.2. Classification (NCBI taxonomy): domain Eukaryota; kingdom Viridiplantae; phylum Streptophyta; class Pinopsida; order Pinales; family Pinaceae; genus Picea; species Picea sitchensis. Next base: position 14,330 of record SNQJ01S0009928.1, on the reverse strand, counting down.
GGTAGTTAATTCACATTCTGCATCTTCAATCTTTTGTTGGAACCATGATGATGGGAGAACCACATGGCGACATACTGGGTCTAATGTCTCCCTTCTCCAATAATGGTTGCAACTACTTCTTTACTTCATCTTATTCAATGAAATACTTCCTATAAATTCCAATGTTAGGCAGTGGTGAATCCGAAAACAACTAAATCTCATGTTCAACCTCTCTCTTCGGTGGTAGTCTTTGAGGCTCTTGAAACACTTCCTTGTAGGATTCAATCAATTGCTATATTTTTTGCATTGCTCGCCACTACATCCTTCCAAGGATTCCTTCATCTCCAACTCACTACCTTCTCCTTGCTTCTTTCCTTCTCTCAAGAATAGTAGGACAAACATATTTATACTTCCCATGATTCTTCTGGCATGATGAGCGTTGATCAAAGAGATATTATATTTGTCCTTTTGTGTATTTATGGCATATGATTTTCCATCCTTGAATAGCCTATATTGGTTCAATATCCTTATTAAAATGGCATCTCTCACGTACAAATACAGACTTCTCAAGATGACTCCACATATTTCCAAAGGGACCACATCTGCAACTATTTCATCAACAAATTTTGATTGATGGAAAACTTAAATTTTCACTGTTTGCTCACTTTCAGTTCCACATCTTTACTTACCCAACCCAAGGGGTATGGATGCAGATGATATTGGGTATCCATCCCAAGATTATCAACTAGTTGGGTAGATATCAATTTGGATTGTGAACCAGGATCAAACAAATAATCCACCTTGATTTTCTTCATGTGGATTTTAATGCAGAAATTTTTATTCATATCCTTCTCCTCCTTGCGGATGCAACCAACTAGTGACACCTCTTTCTGAATATTGGTGCAATTAATATTCCCTTCCAGGTTTGATGTGCTATCCACTGATATCAATTCTTTCTTCTTCTTTTTTTCTGGAAATATTCGTGGTGCTTCTCAGAATGTAATTTCCAACAGTTCTCCTTAATGTCTTCCTTTCGATCACATCCTTTAAATTGTTGGGAGAAAGGTGTTTCTTCCAAAATATTCTTCTCATTCCACTTATTCTTTTTTTTCTTCTTTCTTTGTTGCTCTTGTAGTTTTTCTTTCTTGTCCATGCTTTTTTTTTCTTTTGCTTGTCTCCCTCAAGGTATTGTTCTTAACTATTGGCCTCATCAATCGTCTTTGGTCTAAATTGTTGGGTATGTGTTATATTTTTTGCACGAACAAACCCACACACTACATTACACCGGGTCATAGGGGGGTGGCATCCCCCCTTACCAAAGGGTTTGTAGGGGGGAGGAGTCCCCCAAAAACAAAATTTGGCAGTTTTTGTGTTTGTTTTTAGCGGTTTTCAACACATAGCTTTTTATTTTGGCGGTTTTGTGATGCATGGGGGGATTTGTGGCTTAGCCCATGGTTTTCTAATTTTGTCCAATGAATTAGGGTTGTATTCTAATTCAAGTCAATGGATTAGTGATTTTCTATTCCATGAGATCCTCTATATATTGTATTGTAAACAATGAAGTGGAGGATGATGAATAAGAATTAGAGGTGCAACTCTAAATAATTTGCTAGTTTCTTGGTTTGGGTTTCCAGAGTAAATATTTGTATATATCTGTGATTCCAATTGTGTTCTTTTCTATTTTTTTTTAAATATGTGTGTGCATTGCATATCTGAAAACAATTTAAACTTTACATTTGGTATTAGAGTGGTTATTGGCTTTGTGTAACGACCCCGACCATTACGACCAAAAACAATGTACAACCGGTGGAAATTTATACATGTATTTTTTAAAGAATTAGGAAAATAATGCCAACAATAAATTCATGGCGACACAACTAGACGATATCATAATGAATGAATTTCATGGGACACATAAACATAAATAGCATAGCAGATTAGCACATCATGAAGCTTGAAGCAAATTACGAACATTTAATCAGATAAAGAATATAACTGACTACTTGCCCATCCTACCTTGCAATGGTTAGGACCTCCAAGACACATAAGAAATGGTCAAGCCCAAGTTCCCATCGATTTTGACCATTTAAGGTCTCAAGGATGGTGAATGTTCTGAGGAACAAGGAGGTGTCTACATCCCACCTGACACAATCAAGTCCAGGTCAACTAAGATAAATAACATCATCAACGATCAACCAAGTGCAAAAGCATTCTAAAAACCATCATATGTAACATAAATTGCATGGTGCAAGAGAACTTAAATGCTAAATCCATCTAGCAACGACATAAGCCGAGGCACAATAATATACTCATTTAATTTTTAAGGCGCAACAAATCTACTTAACTTCTAGGCGCGCGATTAAATCAATCATCAAATTACAATAAATTTTTCATGGCGCAAAAGTAATATCCAACGCCCATTCATACCTTGACTTTTCAATGCGTACAAGCAGAATAATCTAAACATTATACAATCATCATTAAATTACCTTAAATTTTCATGCACACAAGAGATAACGGAGTTTAACCATCATTCAAGAATAAACTAATTAAACTAAATAAATAAACATCTAAAACCACCATTCCATACATTAATTTCATGCATGCAAGAATAAACTAAATCTAGGCAAGCATGCATCCCCATCATCTATTGCGCAAGAGTACCCAATCCTTTATTCCAAGTTGCAAAGATATCTAATCTCGTAATTGATCATACTCTACAACGATTACAAGGCACTAAGGAAATAAAAAATATTTAACTATAATTATGACATACAATCCATTTGCGCAAGAGGTCCTAAAACTCTATAATCATCATACATTACATAAAAACCGTAAGCGCAACTATATCTTGTAAACAACAAGTTGAACTTTAGGCTGCTAAGCAAGGAAGGGATTCTATTCTGGATGTAATGATTTACTATGTCATAGTGAGCACAACAAATAAGCGAGATGTTGGAGCATAAGAGAAATAGAAGACCTCATAATATTGATAAGGGATAGGGTGTATTGTCTTTCATTACAATATTATAAGTTATAAAATGCTTATATAATTTCTCCATTTAGTTGACAACTCTATATTAAATTGACCCTTCTTTAAACTGGTATTTTATATATCCAAGAAAAATAACAAACATAAATATGAACATATGTTTCAATTTTCAAAATATATATATCCTATGTAATTTATGTGATATTTATTTTAACCCCTTTTTAAGATACAATGTTGAAACATCCATGGAAAAATAGGTTAAAATATATTTTATATAAAACACATCTTTAAAATTCCAGGAAAGGTTAAAGAAATAAATCTAATTATTACAATGATCTCGCCTCAAAATCTAAGTGGCAAAATAAAATATATTATAATGATCTCGCATCAATATCTAAGTGGCGAACTAAAATGTAATTTTAAAAAGGAATTAAACTGAATTATAATTCTAAATATATTTCAACGATTCACTCAACCACCAAATCAACGAGAGAAAGTGTCAAGTGCCAGGGGTCAATGTCATTAAAGGTTAAGATAAAAGACGTAAAGAGAAAATTTGGGGAATCTACATCACATAATTAACAATCTGAGATAATTAAAGAGGGAGGTGAATCCAAGGGAACCACATCTGAGTTAAGCTCACTGTAGAGAAGGTATATGCCAATTCACTGGGCAAAAGACGGTGCTGAGTTAGGTGACCACCAAATTTGCTTATAGAAAAACTGTCAAAACGAGAGGGGAAACCTGTCTAAATGCTGAGGAAGGGGGACTATCGATACGCTGAGGAAGAAGACACACAAGCATCTATGAGAAGAAAATAGGCAAGGTCTAAATGCTTTAAGTTTGGATGAATTTCTTCCAGTCATCAACGAGCAAAGTGGGAGAAATCACCATTTCAGTTGCTAACTGGAGATCTGAGTGCATAATTGAATGCACTGACCCAAGGGTTTAGGGTACACATCAAGGTGAGTAATGGTATTGATAAATAAAGACACCAATTTAAGGCATCGTGCATCAATGACAGATTAAGGCAAGAGCTAAGGGAGATAAACCGAAGCTTCTATTATTCCCCAAGCACCCCAATGCTCGAGGGTAATCGAACCATGACCACAGAAGATGAAGAAAAAAATATAAGGAGGGAATATACCCATGAGAACGATCACACCATGACAGACAACTGAAAGGAGCAAGGAAAATAGACAGGAAGAACAACCATAGACGGGTATGGGGAAAAGACACCTCTGAAACTTGCAAACTAAAAAAAAACGGGAAATAAGATAATGAGACAATGATAAGGGACTTACCAGTGATCAGCCCAGAATGCATATGGTAAGGAATCGTTGTTCTTAGAGTTTGAGAATCGCAGGGTTAAAACGCCAGATCGGTGTAGAGATACCTTTCTGGAGATTCACTGTCTTTTTAAAAAAGAGAGCACAAGCTAAATCATTGTTCCCCTCTCAAATGCGTAGAGTAAACCCCACACATGGAAATCGCTAGCCTCATGCTCAAATTTATCCCCAGCCCATGAATCAAGAGAAACACCCACAAGTAAGACCATTCAAGCACGAGGAAACAAAAACACCAGTGCTATCAATTGGTTATCAGGTTCACGAGCTAAGAACCAACAATACATAGGAGGAACCCGAGCCCAACGCTAAGACTAAGTGCCATGTAACAAGTGAGGAGCCCACAAGGAATACTATTCATGCACAAGGAAACCCACGCCAATACTCTCTCACTCTCAAGGCGATGCACATTTATTTTATTTTATTTTTTTATTTTTTTATTTTTTTTCTGCAGGGAAGTTCAATGGGAAAAAAACCAAAAACATTGAGACCAGAAATTCAGAGATAAGAAAAATGAAGTGAGCAAAATGCATCTAATCACAAGCTAATTATTGAGAAAAAACAAGAAGGCGCAGAGACAAAAAATGAGTTTGGCAAGCTGAGCGAACAAGAGGTAAACACTCAATCAGAGACAGTAAGCATGACACAATAACAGTGAAGGGAAAACAAAAAATTTTAAATTAAACCACAACTTCTTCATTATGATATCAACAAAACAAGTGCACCCAATCCAGCTTCACAGAACCTTTACAATTTTCATCAATGCATAAATTCACATACATTTTTTTTAACTACTTTCAAATGGAACTCTAAGACACGTACTGTAACCGAAGGCGCAGAATATGAAGTGGTTGTCCCGCGCTTGCACTCAGTCCCTTTCCTGATTGGTAATTGTTGATACCTCACCAATACCTCCCATCCAATGCTAGGGGTTTTCTTCTTCCCCCCGATCCCCCCGAGCCGCAAAGGGGCCATGCACACAAACCATAAAAATCTATCTCCTAGCTCTCCTTGCAAGGTCGAGCTACCACTCTCTATTCAAGCTGGGTATCCCAACTCCCACAAGAAAAATTAGTCAAGAGAAAAATACAACAACATAACCTTACGCATACCAGTCATGATCCATACCCCTTCTCCCCCATTTATTTTATAGATTTCCTCTTAGTGACACTTCCATTTGCACATTAAATTTGTTTTATTAAAATTAATTAGAAAAAATGCTCCCCAGTACACTTGTCACCCGATCCCTTAGTTGCACCAAAAATTCATTTAATTAATTAAATTAAATTGCCAAATTCTCTCACCCATCTAAAACCATTCCTAAAAACGCTCCTCGATGTCCCTTTATTCCCTCACATTCCCTTAATGACTGGCGCCTTTCTTAAAGCTTAGTTGAGTTCAAATTTGGAAAGTTCTCTAGACTAGATTCTCTTCTATGTTCCACATTCCTTTTGTATTTAAGTTTCCCCTTTTTGGTCTAATTTCTAAATTAGCAAGTTTTGCACATAGCCAACAATTAATTTTTTTGGATAAATTATTTCTCCTTTAATTTTTAAATTTGATTTTTCAACTAGGCTTAGCAAAAATTGTTTTTAAGAGAAATTTTATAATTATTAAACTTTACTCATGAAACATTTATTTTAAGGTTGACCAGGTCAAAACGAGATATTTCTTTCTAAGTACCTAGGTTCATTGACTCACCATTTTTAAAAACCGTGACATTCCCTTCAAGATGCACTATGTGCTCCAAAGGTTCCACTCGCCTTCATTCATGTTTCATTTATGTGATGTTCCCTTCAAGATGCACGACGTGCTCCAAGGGTGCCACTCGCCTTTTGATTGATTTTGGTAGACGTCTAACCCTTGGAGTCAATACTCCATCAGGTGACCTTGTGAGAGACTAAGGGACTTTAAGTAATAATGAACATGCCTTATTGTGCACCCGTTATAATCTTTGTGAGCGACTGTCTCAGTTTGCCTTCATGACATCGTGGATCTCTCGAACTAGGTAATCGTTAACCTACAATTCGAGCCACAACTAGAGTGATAGTAGGTTGTGGCAGGGTTGTTGCCACACCTCTCCCTTAATATCTATGGTTGTCATGCATGACCCCTTTACTCCAAATGTGATTCTGATTAGCAAGCAATCATCAGCTTGCATCCATCAATGAAACATGTCAGTGATCCATAAACAACATCATAATATACCCAACCATATGTCGCATATGCAATAGCAGAAATACCCAAACCATATACAGTACACTCCCTGACTTGATCCAGAGTCCAAGGAGGTCCATCAATGCCATCAACATCCTCAATCTGTCAAGAGTCCTGCACACTCAGGAGAAACCAGTCAATAGAACCTATCTAAACATAATAACATAACATAACATCATAAATCACAATCTCATCATCAAAATCCATAAGAGAAGCAGTCAATCATATAATGAAATGGATCACTTGCACACAAGTGTCCTCAAAGAATAAGTCACATCAGGTGCGTGCAAGAGCGAGATGTTACATACAACCCCTCTTGTTTTAAACTTTGTCCCAAATTTTCACAGTATACAAGTGCAGAAATAAAGTATCTGACAATATCTAAATGTCTATCTATCAAACAAAAATGGAAATTGCTGACACATATCATATGCGTCCTCCCAGGTAGCCGAGTGTGGACTATAATTGTCCCACTGGACCTTGACCTGATCGATTGTTCGACGTCGTAGTTGTCAAATGCAATGGACCAAAATGTGGATTGGCTCCACCATGAGTGCACCCTCATCTGATACCTGCAAGGAACTCATGTCAATCACATGTGTAGGATCACTAACATAATGTATCAAGACAGATACACGAAAAACATCGTGCATACACCTCAACGAATCAGACAAGGCTAGTTGATAGGCCATGGGCCCCTTCCTTTCAATAACCTCGAAAAGTCCCACGAACCTAGGATATATTTTAGCACCCTTTCCAAACTTGATCGAACTCTTGGGCAGTTTCACCCACAAGAAGACTCGATCACCAACTTCATAACTATGGTCAACATGATGCGCATCGACATAACTCTTTTGTCAATCCAGTGCTTTCTTGATCCTTTGTCTTATTGTTTGCATTTTCTCTTCCATTTCTTGGATCACTTCTGGTCCTACCATGACCCTATCCTCAAGTCGATCCCAACTCAAAGGCGTCTGACATGGTCACCTATAAATAAACTCGAATGACACCATCTTAATGGTTCTTTGATAACTTTTGTTGTATGCAAACTATACCAGTGGAAATAACTCTTCCCAATGCTTATGTTGGTCCATCATGTACATACACAACATATCCTCCAAGATTTGGTTCGTTTGTTCGGTTTGCCCATCTGTATCTGGGTGATATGCAGTACGGAAGTTAAGTTGGGTTCCTAAGGCCTCTTGGAAACTAGTTCAAAATCGTACTGTAAACAACAATCCTCGATCAGATATGATCCTCTTAGGCACACCGTGCAACCTCACAATCTCACTGATGAAAAATATAGATATGTCTAGTGCCTGATACGTCGTATGAACATGGATAAAATGAGCACTCTTCATCAGAGTGTCAACTACCACGAAAATCGAGTCATGCCTCCTTTCCGTTTGTGGAAATCCAATAATGAAATCAATCAAAATGACCTCCCATTTTGGTTCTGGAATAGCGTGTGGTTGTAGTAATCCCGTTGGATGTCTATTCTCAACCTTCACTTCTTGATATTATAAACATCTTTCCATGTAGTTGACTATGTCTGCCTTCATTCCTTTCTACAAGAATAAGGTTTTAAGGTCTTCCCTCATTTTCGTGACCCCTGGATGAGCCATATACACTTCTCTATGAGCTTCATTTAAGATCAAACTTCTCAACTCGTCATTGGGCGGTACATAAATCCAGTTATTATATCTTATTAATCCGTTGTTGTCCACAGTAAATCCCTCAAATTTTGGTACCAACATGGTGTTATGTCCGATAAATTCCTTAACCTCTTTATACCAGTCATCGTCGCATTGTAAAGTTAGAATATTTTCACGTAGATTCATCTGAAGAGGTATGGCCGAAAATATGCATGGTATCTGACTTAACTCATCAACCACTCTGTTCAATGTTCCTTTTATGTAGTTAATATTGAAATCGTACTCACTAAGAAGTTCTGACCAACACCTTTGTCGCATGTTCAAGTCGCTTTGTGTAAAAATGTGTTGTAAACCATAGTGGTCCATTTTTAGTTTGAATTTATGTCAAATCAGGTAGTGTCTCCACACTCTCAGGGCATACACAATGGGTAATAACTCCAAGTCATGCGTCACATATTTTTCCTCATGCCTTCTTAACTTTCTCAAGATGTAAGCTATCACTCGACCGTCTTGCATCAAGACTCCACCTAAGCCTTCCTTGGATGCGTCAGTGCATACCAAGAAGTCCTCATCCACATCAGGGAACTTTAGTATTGGTGTTGTCGTCAACAACTCCTTGAGCCTTCGAAATGCTTCTGCACATTTCTCAGTCCATACAAACTTCTTATTTTTCTTCTACAATTTCGTAATCGGATTTGCTATCTTTGAAAAACCCTCGACGAACCGTCGATAATATCCTACTAAACCCATGAAGCTACGCACTTATGGGACAGTCATCGACACAGTCCATTCCATAATAGCCTCTACCTTTACTAGATCAACAATGATACCTTCGTTGGAGATGACATGCCCTAAGTAATGAATCTTCGATTAATAAAACGAACATTTCAACAGTTTCCCAAAAAAAAATTCTCTCGTAGACACTATAGTACCAAGGGCAAGTGTTCATCATGTTCTTCCATCATCCGAGAATATATCAAAATATCATTGATGAATACTTGAACAAACTTGTCCAAGTATTCCCGAAACACCCCATTCATCAAGCTCATGAATACCCCTGGGGTGTTTGTCGGTCCAAATGGTAAAACAATAAACTCTTAATGTCCAAACCCCGTCTTAAAGGAGGTCTTAGGAATTTCTTCCTCCTTGATCCATAACTAGTGATACCATTATCTCAAGTCAATCTTCGAGAACATCATCGTGCCCTTCATCTGATCAAACAGATCGCCTATCCTTGGAAACAGATATTGGTTCTTGATCGTTTCCTTTTTCAATTGATGGTAGTCAATACAGATTCTCCACGACCCATCCTTCTTCTGTATGAAAATAACAGGCACACCCCATGGTGACACACTTGGACGTATAAGTATTAGATCCATCAACTCCTTCAGTTGCATTTTCAACTCCTATAACTCAGGGGTTGACATCCGATAAGGTGTTCTTGCTATCATTTCAGTTCCCAGTTTTACTTCGATGGTAAATTTCAATTCCTTCTCCGACAACAACCTTGGTAACTCCTCTAGAAAGACGTCCGAAAATTCTGGTACTACCGGAAGGTTTTCTATTCCTTCTGTCACACCCTTTTCGTTCAATGCAAGGATCACATATAGCTTGCATTCCTTGCACACGCTCTTTCGAAGTTGTAGGGAAGAGATGAACCTTAGGGAAACTTGTTGGTTCCTTCCCACAATCAGACGTCTCTATCCCTCATCATCGACCAAACTCAACCGTTTTGTCTTACAATTGAGTATTGCCTCATGCGATTCCAACCAGTCCATACCGATCATGACGTCATAATATCCTAATATTGTGACATACACGTTGGCTTTCGTGACAAAATCTCTGAGGTTACGGTTACAACCCATAACCTTTCCTCCAACTTTCTGTTTGGCTCCTAAAGCCATTTTTACGAAGCTAAATCCGTCCCGTTTGAATGCATTTACCTTAATTCTTTTTAGTGTTTCACTAGAAATGAAGCTCTATGTAGCACCTGGATCTATCAAAATACTATGGGTTTGGTCAGTGATGGTACATGACGTCTTGAGAACAGTATATTGGTGCTCGGCCTGGCATTTATTCACCACTGCATGAATCTAATGGGCCTTGCCCAAATCTCCTACTGTAGTGGGTTCGATAGATCCAGATGCTCTGACCCTATCAACTAGGAAATCACGTTGGTAATGTGGATCTCCACATGTCCAACACTCGGTCTTCAGTCCAGTACTCCTGGTCCCCCAAGTAGAAGTTGACGACCCACCAGCCTGAAACCCTGGTATGTTCCGTTGAACATGATTGAATTGTTGTTGCTATGGTCAAAGTTATTGTTGGTGTTGTGGTTCTTTGTAGGGAGTTCGCTACTGAGGCATTGGTCGCCATGATGTAGTGAATATGGATCCTCTCGAAGTGCCTCAATACCCTAGTGGATGTCTAGCTAGTGTCTGATGCTGTTGTGCAGCAAATGTTGCCTGTCCCATTGGTCTCACCGGAGTCCTGCTCTGACCTCCATTGATGAGCTCCTCCTTAGCTATNGCATTAAAATCCTCACTTTCGCACGAATGATGACATTAAGTCTGAATACAAACTTGATGACCTTAATCTTATCGGTGTTCAGATGCGGAGCATACCGAAGCAGCTCCATGAAACTGACCTCATACTTGGGAACCATATGACCACCTTGTCGCAAGGCTTTGAACTCATTGAGTTGATGCTCAATGAATTCCTCAGACAAATACCTCTCCCGTAACCACTCCTCGAAAAGTTCTCATGACACGTCTTCGACGACCATGTTCAGTTGTGCCATGAGCGTCTTCCACCAGAGCAGAGCGCTCCCCTTCAGCTGAAAGACCGCAATGTGGACCTTCATGTTGGAGGTATAGTCGCGAAGTGAAAATCACATTTCCATACTCTCCAACCATGCCTCGCCTGTTGCATCGTCTGTGGCACAAAAGAACTCGAGAAAATTAACCTTCTAGAGTTCTCGGTGAATTCTACCAGTACCAACTGGGTCATGCGGTGGACCCTCAGGGGGTATCGACGTCCTTGCCTCATCTCTATCTAAACGGATAATTAGGGCCTCTGATATCCTCTAAAAGGACCTCATCAACCCAACCACATCTCCCATCATTATATGTTACTGTCTGACGACTTGTTCTTCACCTTGGGGGTTATACCCCTCCGATGTGGATGGTACTAGAGGTGTCACGCCTCCTCCCCTAGCACCACGTCGTCTTCCTCCAAGACGTCCTCTAACCATGGTTACATGCACAAATACTTAGTGACAATTTATAATCAAGTGACTATTCAGTGGAAGACGTAATGATCCCAAGTCGTGGGTTGAACCTGCTCTAATACCATATGTAACGACCCCGACTGTTACGACCAAAAATAATGTACAACCGATAAAATTCTCTCTCTCTCTCTCTCTCTCTCTCTCTCTCTATATATATATATATATATAAAGCATTAGGAAAATAATGTCAACAATAAAGTCATGGCGACACAACTCGACGATATCATAATAAATGAATTTCACATGAAACATAAACATAAATATAATAGCATATTAGCACATCATGAAGCTTGAAGAAAATTACAAACATTTAATCAAATAAATAATATAACTGACTACTTGCCCATCCTACGCTGCAATGGTTATGACCTCCAGGACACATAAGCAATGCTCAAGCCTAGTTTACAATGATAAGCAGGACATGTATACAATCCATTTGCACAAGAGGTCGGAAAACTCTCTAATCATCATACATTACATAAAAACCGTAAGCGCAACTATATCTTGTAAACAACAAGTTAAACTTTAGGCCGCTAAGCAAGGAAGGGGTTCCATTCTGGATGTAATGATTTACTATGTCATAGTGAGCACAACAACTAAGCAGGATATTGCAACATAAGACAAGAAGTAGAAGACATCATAATATTGATAAGGGAAAGGGTGTATTGCCTTTCATTACAATATTATAAGTTGTAAAATTCTTATAGAACTGCTCCATTTAGTTGACAACTCTATATTAAATTGACCCTTCTTTAAATTGGTATTTTATATATCCAAGAAAAAGAACAAGCATAAATATGAACATATGTTTCCATTTTCAAAATATAAGTTTGAACATATGTTTCCATTTTCAAAATATATATATCCTATGTAATTTATGTGATATTTATTTTAACCCCTTTTTAAGATACAATGTTGAAACATCCATTGAAAAAATAGGCTAAAATAGATTTTATATAAAACACAACTTTAAAATTCGAGGAAAGGTTAAAGAAATAAATATAATTATTACAATGATCTCGCCTCAAAATCTAAGTGGCGAAATAAAATATATTATAATGATCTTGCATCAATATCTAAGTGGCGAACTAAAATGTAATTTTAAAAAGGAATTAAACTGAATTATAATTCGAAATATATTTCAGCGACTCACTCAACCACCAAATCAACGAGAGAAAGTGTCAAGTGCCAGGTGTCAATGTCATTAAAGGTTAAGAGAACCAACATAAGGATAAGTTTGGGGAATCTACACCACAGAATAAGCAATCCGATATCATTAAAGACGGAGGTGAATCCAAGGGAACCACGTCCCAGTTAATTTGAGTGCAAAGAAGGTGGATGTCAGGTCACTGGGAAAAAGATGATGCTGAGTTAGGTGACCACCAAATTCATTGAGAGAAAAATTGTCAAAACGTAGAGGGGAAATCTGTCTAAACGTCGAGGAAGGGGGACTGTCGATACGGTGAGGAAGAAGAGGCGCAAGCATCTACGAGAAGAAAATAGGCAAGGTATAAACGCTTTAAGTTTGGATAAATCTCTTATGGTCATCAACGAGTAAAGTGGGAGAAATCACCATTTCGGTTTTTAACTGGAGCTCTGAGTACTTAATTGAATTCACTGACCCAAGGGTTTAGGGTACACATCAAGGCAAGTAATGGTATTGATAAATACAAACACCAATTTAAGGCATCGTGCACCAATGACAGATTAAGGCAAGAGCGGAGGGAGCTAAAACAAAGCTTCTATTATTCCCCAAGCACCCGAACGCTCGAGGGTAACTGAACTGTGACCAAAGAAGCTAAAGATGAAAATAGAAGGAGGTAATATCCCAGTGAGAACAATCACAACACGACAGACAACCGAAAGGAGAAAGGAAAACAGACAGGAAGAAAAACCACAGACGGGTATGAGGAAAAGACACCTATGAAACTTGCGAACTCAAATGAAATGGGCAATAAGATAATGAGACAACGCCAAGGGACTTACCAGCGATGAGCCCAAAATGTATATGGTAAGCAATCATTGTGTTTAGAGTTTGAAAATATCAGGGTTAAAACGCCAGATCAGCGCAGAGATACCTTTATGGAGATTCGTTGTGTTTTTAAAAAAGAGACTGCAATCTATATCGTTGTTCCCCTCTCAAAATCACAGAGTAAACCCCATACGCGGAAATTTCAAGCCCCGCACTTAAATTTATCCCCAGCCCATGAATAAAGAGAAACGCCCACAAATAAGGCCATTCAAGCACGAGGAAACAAAAACGCCAGAAACGCCAGTGTTGTCAACTGGTTATCAAGTTCACGAGCTAAGAACCAACAATACAAGGAGGCACCCAATCCCAACACCAAGATTAAGCATTAGGTCACAAGTGAGGATCCCACAAGGAAGACCATTCATGCAAAAGGAAATCCACACCAGTACTCTCTCACCCTTAAGGCGACACACATTTTTTTTTCTGTGGGGAAGTTCAATGAAAAAAAACCAAAAACGTTGAGACCAGAAATTTGGAGATAAGAAAAACGTAGTGAGAAAAATGCATCTAATCGCAAGCTAATTACTGAGTGAAAACAAGAAGGCGCAAAGACAGAAAATGAGTTTCGCAAGCCGAGTGAACAAGAGGTAAACACTCAATCACAGAGAGTAAGTAGGACACAATGACAGTGAAGGGAAAAACACAAACTTTTAAATTAAACCACGACTTCTTCATTATCAGATCAACAAAAAACGTGCACCCAATCCAACTTTAGGGAACCATTACAATTTTCATCGACGCATAAATTCACATACATTTTTCTTAACTACTTTCAAATGAAAATATAACACGCGTATCATAACCGAAGGCACATAATCCA
>SNQJ01S0009927.1:98456-115107 GCA_010110895.2 Picea sitchensis | reverse complement strand
TGTTGGTTGGCAACTACAATACTATACTTCCATTTTGGACTTGTGGTTATGTACTTCCCTTTGGTATCATATTTTTTGGCACAACCCTACTTCTAAAAATTGATAAAAAAAAATGCATAACACTATCCAATCAAATAAAGTGATCCACAATACATTCTACTTACAATGACAATTATTATTCCATCTCATGTCTATCATTAATGTCGGTCATTAGATTGAATTTATCTTGTATTATCCATCGATTTTCCAGTGTCTGTGCTTGAATAAATTTCACAATGTCCCTAATATGGCTATTGAACTTGACCTTCACTAAAAACACTTCTCTGACTTGTTACGTATACGATCACACTTTTAGCCTTTTTTCTAGGTATGAATTTTTTTTATGCTGCTTGGAAATTTTACCAACAACAAGAACTACTTGTGATTAGAGATTCTCAAAGCATTGTATGAGATTGAAATTGATGCACCAGTTTGGGAAGACCCTAGTTACAAAGGGCATCTAGTCCTTGAAGATCATTTTTCATGCAAGCATCATGTCTTATTACATGATCAAGGACAATTGGGTCATTTAGTGGATTTTACAGTAGACATAGCATGATTTGATGATATGCCTATAGATCCACCAAATGATTTGATGAGAAGTGGTTGGACCAGAATTAATCATAGCATGATTTGATGATATGCCAGTAGAATAGGTCATGCTCATATGAGCCATGGTCTGTTTTCAGAGTTCTAATAGTCATTTTTGGGGTTTTTAAGTATTCTGAACCCAATGGTACAGTCAGTAAATCTATTGGAGTTGAGAAGCATATTGTAAAAAAATATTTGACAAACTAATCTCAGAGAGCCTAGTCCATTGATGGAGGCTCAAGGAGATGTAGCCCAGTTGGGGGTGAACTCGTTTATCATGTTGTCATTGTTGTGAGTTTTTGTTGGTTATTATTTGTTGCACTTATGTTTATTGTTGTATTCTTTAAACAACATATTTAACCTCTTAAAAAACTCACACATAAACACATTAAAGAAGCCTAAACATGACACATAAAACCTCTTGCACAACTATGACATAGAGCAAGGTCCTGAAGTTTATTTTAATGGAGTAGAGGGTGCTTGCATAGAAAAACAAGTCAACCCCCTATTTTTAGGTCAGGTGGTGGTATCAAAGCATAGTGTTTTTCATGTGATTTCCATTAATAGCTAGAGATTTAGTTGTTGGTATTATTGTGCAAGTTTTTTGTTAAAGTTTGATATCTTGCAAGGATGGAGGAAGCTTCAAACGATGAGAGTTCTCATACATATTTATTAGCCAAGTTCTTTGACAAAGATATGTTGAAGGCGTTTGTAACCATGAGAAATATGGTGCAAGAGATGTGGGAAGATAGGAAGGAGATGATAGTCCTTCAAGAGCAGTTGATGGCCATGAAGGAGGAGAAGCACCATCTTCTTGAAAAGTTGCATGAGATGGACACTTAACTCCATGAGGCAAAGGAAACTCTTACCAAGTACATGCATGCACATGAGGTATGTAATGCTATTTTTTCTTCAAATTCCTCTAAGGATGAATGCTTTGATGTTTTTGAAAATCACACAAGAGGAATAGGGTCCAAGTTATTGTTAAAAATGGGCTATGAAGGTAGAGGGTTAGGCAAGCATGCACAAGGCATTGTTCAGCCTATTGTTGGTAAGGAGAGGCCCAAGTATTGGTGTCTTGGATATGAACTGAAAGATGGAGCATATTCCAAAGTTGAGGAGACAAGGGAAACAGTTCCAAGAACAACTTTTGTTGCAATTTCAATCCCTCAAGCATGCAAAGTATGTGTTCAATATGAATGGAAATGTATGAAACAAGATAGTTGTGACAACCATGAGGACAAGAACAGTTTTTTTGGTCTTCAAAGGAGAGATGGTAACTCTTCAAATTCACCTCTTCAAGAAGGCGATAAAGGTGAATGTTCAAGGTATATTTCTGCCTTTAATTCGGTTGTTTTTTATTATGTTAAGCATGGTAAATTTTCATGTAAAAATGGGAGAAAATGTCCATGTACATATTGTGGTTTAGATAACCATCATGTTTCAAGATGTTGGAAAAGATTGACCACATTTAGGAAACTTTCCAAGCAAAGGCAACTTGAAAAGAAGATGCAAAAGATTTGCACTCACTGCCAGAAGAGAGGTCATCTCATTGACCAATATTGGACATTGCATCCAACAACTCATCGACAGCACGAGACGCAGATGGATAAAGAGACTGGCAAGAATGGAAGAGGATATTCCATCATCGATGTGAGTTCAGATGATTCACAAGAAGACGATTTTCAATAGAAAAAGTCACCATTGAATTGGCTTGGTAAGAAATGGTTAGATTTCTTGAACAAGTAAGGCTTGCATTTCTTTGTTTGTCGATGCACTTTTCAGCCTTATGTATGCTTTTCTGTTGAAAGTATGACAAGTTGCAACAATTTATTATAACTTGTAAGATGCAGTTTGCATGTTAATGCAATTCTTTTGAAGGCATTCTTGTTCTTGCACAACTTCGTCAAGAGGATGTAAAAGATGGGTATGATACTCACTTGTTGCAGCCATATAGATTTTCATTTTCAGCTCTTATGTACCCACATGTTTTTGGGTTTATGTACTTATGTTTGTACTCGAAGGAGAGTTGAAGAGCTATGCACATGCATGTGAGTGTGTATGTGTGTAAAGAGTGAACTTTGTGATAGTTTCACTATGAGTGACTAATGAATGTATCATGGTTGTGTATCATGAATGTCAAATTTTGGAATGTTGATGTGTTTCAAATGAGTCTCGACTTTTGTCGATGTTGTCTTGACAACTATGTTGTGTCGATCATGTTTTTCGACATATGTTTAGTTGATGGTGTTTGTTGGCTTGTAAGTCGATATTGAGTACACCAAGATGCAGGAAAACGCCATGTACTTTGATGAAGTACAATATGCGACTGATATTTCTTGAAGAGCAAAAGAGTTGGTTGGCATCATTTTCATTCTTGTATAAAAATTGTTTTCAAGATTGATGGTTTTTCTTGGTTTGTGATAAGATGTTGCAGAAAAGTTTTTTTTTGCAGCCATTGTAGAGCAGATTTTGTTGACGCCAAAGAGTTCACAAGTGGGAATTGATTCTTAGTGGGAAGGCTGACAGTATTCGAATCACAACGCAGATAGTGGGTCAGCGATAGTCAGAGAACAGTGGTTGAGGGACTTGGCCAGTTGCAGTGCAAGGCATGTCAAGGTACCCAGGTGATTGCCAAAATGACTTTTCAAGTAGAATCAATTGATAGAACTTGGAAGTAGAAGAGTATTGAAGCTCAGGCAGATAATCATTAGCTTTTGTGGGTCCAAAATCCTTTCAGTGGGAAGGTGTGATCAAAATCTGGATCAAGGGTCAAAATTTAGCCCAAAAATCAAAGTGTTCAGAATCGCTTCAAAATGAACAAGAGTGTAGGCCTCGTCCTCACGAACCCAACGCACTTCGAACGGGTTCAAACGGACATCAGATGATTGAGATACCATGTTCTATTTGAATTGCCAAATAGGTAAAAAACTTGCTGACTGTACAGTCCGTACAACTGACGTGGTAGGGGCTATACAACTAACATGGCATGATCGTATCCTGATGTGGAAGGTGATTACATGGAAAGTGCTGATTGGACAGTCGAGTAGCAGATGTGGGTGAATCATCTTTCGACGCGTGGCATTTACTGGCCAATATAGTGGTGCCACGTGCCCCAGACGTGGGATGCCATGTGGCACCCTACTATGGTTTTGGTTTGGTAAAATTTTATGGACTCCATGGGGATCGAACCCCGGACCTCCCCATGGGTCAAACGCCTTGGAAAATTCCACCCAAATGGTGCGCCATACGTTGGTACTTATTACATATGTGTGTTAAAGTTTATTTAAATTTGCATATATTGTTGTATGGTGTGGGGTCCAGGCTGGGGCTTAGCCCTAGCCCCCTATTTTAATATGAGTTCCCATATGACCCTTTTCCACACGAAACTTTGCGCAGGATTTTAAACGGTCCCCACCCGCGCGTCTGGACACTTGTCGCACCCTCAGCCTGTTTTGCAAATGGTGCCTTTTTATGCGTTGGGACGTGGCCACATGCCCCCCCCATGCGCCCAACACCTCCATGATTTGGGGGCTTAGTTCGCTAATGGTACGAAAATTTTACACATTTTGCGGGCATGCGTGTGTGTTCTGGTTTTAGGCATGGGAAACACCCAGAAGCCAGGTTACTCACATAGAGGTGTGATTTAGCGAACCAGAGACAACAAGCTTGAAGGAGGAAAATGGTAGGAGGCCTATCTTCTTCATTTTTTGGCCAAATGAGGTGCTGAAAAAGACCAGCTAGGGGTTTTTGGATGTTCTGAATCCATTGGCACAGTATTCCAAGGCATTTGGAGACTTATTTTGCGGGGTTTTCTACTTTTAAGTTTCAGGGAGCTTAGGGCCACCATTGAAGGAGGCCATGCTCAAATGAGCCCAAGTCCATTTTCAGTGACTGAATAGTCATTCTTGACTAATTGTTATGATATGAACTCATTGGGATAGTTTTCAGAGGCATTTGAGGACCTTTACAGGTATTTTTTCCATAAGGAATCTTAGGGAAGCTCAAGGTCACCAGTAGAAGAGGTCATGCCCGGATGAGCCGTGGTCTGTTTTTAGAGTTCTAATAGTCATTTTTGGGGTTTTTATGTATTCTAAACCCAACAGTATAGTCAGTAAATCCATTGGAGTTTATAAGCATATTGTAAAACAATCTTTGACAAACTAATCCCAGAGAGCCTAGTCCATTGATGGAGGCTTAAGGAGATGTAGCCCAGTTGGGGGTGAACTCCTTTATCATGTTGTCATTATTGTGAGTTTTTGCTGGTTATTATTTGTTGTACTTATTTTTTCTATTGTATTCTTTAAACAACATATTTAACCTTTTAAAAACATCACACATAAACACATAAAAGAAGCCTAAATGTAACACATAAAACCTCTTGCACAACTATGACATAGAGCAAGGTCCTGAAGTGTATTTTAATGGAGTAGAGGGTGCTTGCATAGCAAAACAAGTCAGCCCCCTATTTTCAGATCAACTTTACTGGAATAAAATGGGCAGCTTTAATAAGCTTATCCACCACCACCATGATGGAATCATGGTGTTTGTTTATTCTGGGAAGTTTAGTGATGAAATACATTGTTAAAACTTCCCATTTCCACTAAGGAATGGGAAATGGTTGTAGCAAACCAACTAAGTATCTATGCTCATCCTTGACCTTTTGACATTCCAAACACCTCGCAATAAAATAATCAACTTATTTCTTCATGCGTGACGAATAATATTGGCTCTTGACAACTGCAATATTGGTAACCTGTGTGCCCAACATAAGGCACATTGTGCATTTTGTCATTATTATATTTTTCAATTCCTGAGAATTTGGCACATAAATTCTTCCCCTATACATGAGATTTTCATCATTTTCCAACTTATAGTATTATGTTTTCTACTGTAAATTACCTTGCTGATTTGTTTTCTTTATTTTCATGTACTATAGATCTGATTTTCTAGCCTCTACAATTCTGTCTTTCAAATATGATTTATACATGATAATGGTTGTAACACACATGTCATGCACTCTCTTGTTCAGTGCATTAGCCACCTTGTTCTCTTTACCCTTGATATGCTTTATATCGAAGTCATATTCACTAAGGAATTCCAACCATATGTTTTTCCTAGAATTTAAAGTTGGTTGTCCAAATAAATATTTCAGACCACTATGGTCTATCCTCAACTAAAATGTTTTCCCCATGAGGTAGCTCCTCCACATCTTTAGGGCATGCACTATGGCTGCCAATTCCAAATCGTGAGTAGCATAGTGCCTTTTATGCTCCTTTAATTTCCTTGATTCATACATAGCATATGCCCATTATGACTAAGGACCCCACCAAGCCCTTCTTTACATGCATCAATGCATACTACAAAATCTTCATTAGGATCAACAATTCTCAAAATTGGTGCATTGGTCAACAAATATTTTAAGTGTTAGAAGCTTCTTTCACAATCAACAACCCATTCAAATCTCACACCTTTATTTTGCAAATATGTGATTGGGTGTTCAATCTTGGAGAAGACTTCAATAAACCTTTTATAATATTGTGCATTTCTAATGAAATATCTCACCTCTAAGACATTCCTTGGTGTTGGCCACCTTCAATTGTTTTTATCTTCTTTGGGTCCACTGATATTCTTTCCTTTGAAATGATATGACCCAAGTAATGAATATGACTCTAGTAGAATGGGAACTCTCTCAATTTGGCATACAACTGATGCTCCCTCAATACCTGTAGCACCATCCTCAAGTTCTTCTTATGCTCTTCTTTAGATTTTTTAGTAATTAAGTATGTCATCCAAAAACACAATGAAAAATGTATCTAAGTATTCTCTGAAAATACCATTCATTAGACACATGAAGAAAACTGGTGCATTTGATAACCCAAATGGCACCACTGTGAACTCATAATGGCCATACCTTGTTCTGAAGGAAGTCTTGTTCTTTAATTCTCACCCGATGATAGCCTGACCTGAGATCAATCTTGGAGAAAATCTTAGAGTCTTTCACCTAATCAAAGAGGTCTTCTATCCTTGGAAAAGATACTTGTTCATCACAGTTACCATGTTCAACTGCTAAAATTCAATGGAAAGCCTCAAGGTACCATCCTTATTTTTCACAAACAACACTAGGGCACCCCAAGGTGATACACTTGGGCATATATACCCCTTCTTCAAAATCTCCTCAAGTTTCATTTGAAATTCCTTCAAATCTGGTGTACTCATCCTATAAGGAGTCTTGGGTGGCAACCCGAATATTTATTTAAAGACATCTTGATACTCCTTTAGGATTTCATAATCTTCAATACTTGGAACCTTATATTTGAGTGTCTCTTCCATATGTGATGCAAATATTTGACACCATTTCCTGAAACTTTTCTTCATTTGCAAGGCTGAAACATCTTTGATGGTTATTTCCCTGGGAATTCCCTAAAATGTCCTTAAGTTACCTTCCTCATCCAAGCAAGTAAATTCCTTATTATATTAACAGTCTAGGACAACATGATGTTGGTCCAACCAATCCATATCAATTAGGAAGTCATATGAGCCCAAGGGTATGTTGTTCAAATATTCTCTAGTGGTCAACCCATTCATGTCCAATTGTCATGCCTTAACCATCTCATTAATTTTCCTTTTTAGTTCCTGTAGCTACCTGCACGAACCAAGGTTTTCCAAGCTTGCTTCTTGGCAATTTAAATCTTTCCACCATCTTAGGATCTAAATAACTATGACTAGCTCATGAATAAATTAAAATAACAATGGATTTGTTGTTAATATTACCTTCCACTTCAATCATATGTGACTGAAACTCAGCTTGATTTTTATCCAGGGTTGCGTAGATCCCAGGTACATTTCTTCCCATATCTTCAACTGTATCAACTTGATGTATATTGTGAAAAAACCTCACTTTTTCACCTTTGTGAGGGAAATATTTGTACATATGATCTCCGCCACAATCCCAACATTGAATATGTGGTTTTCTTGGTCTTTTCCTCACTATTTCATTCATTTTGGGCTCTTTAGAGGTTGGCTATCCTTGAGTATTGTTTTTTACTAATGGTGGTTTGGTCCCCTTCTTCCCGTGCTCCATCTTTCTCCTCTTCTTGTCTGCCCAAGCCTTTTGGAAAGTTGTTTTTCCTCTATGCTGATCATAAAGGAATTTATCCCTCCTTATAGTTTCCTCTAGTGTCTTAGGATCATCATATTATCTCTTATCATTGATAAATAATGGAAACCCACTCAAGTAACTTTGAATCTTAACCTGTTCATCTTTGATGAAATAAACATATTTCAGATGCTCTAAAAACCTACTTTCATACTCATTTATGGTCATACTCCCAAACTTGAGTTCAAATAACTCCATTTGAACCCATTTGAAAGTCAAAACCAATTCATAAAAATAGGAATAGATCCTATTTAATAGGTCAACATCTTATCTCAGTAGTCTTCATGGCCTTCAAAATCTTTGACAACTACAGTAGATCTTCATCAGCTGATAGATAAGTTGAAATTGTCATCTTTGTTAGCAAAATAGTTTTTTGTCAAAATTAGGTACCAAACTTAATCTTCTCCTCCTTGCTGGCACCTTTTAATTTGGAACAAAATCTTAATAATGATACCTTTAAATATTATCTATCATTAGAAACCATCCTCAAGGCATCTGAATCAGAGAAAGTCAGATCTATGCAAAAATAGTACCATTTTTCCCTTCTCTGCGGTTTCGGTGGCTAAAGAGCCAAAATTCTAGCCTGTAAGCCACCGAAAGTTCTACTTTTGGTGGCTAAAGACAGTTGTGAAGGCCTGCCTAGGTCACCGAAAGCTCTGTTTTGAAAATATCTTTCAAAATTTTCCAAAATGTGTTTCCTTAGTTACATGCCTGTACCTTTAGAAGGAACAGTGGAATGTACAGATGTCCATACCATTTAGCATTTTCATCCAAGAATCAATAACAAGATCATAGGTTTCACTGCCAATGTTTTCAAATAAAGGACATGAATATAAGATATATGGTGCACATAGTTTTCTTCCAAATGTTGTCATTCCAATAACAATTGGTTTCATCATATCTGTGACATAATCACTGCTCCAAAATTGACAATGTTGTAGCCATTTTCAGATTTGTTTTACTATGTCGAAGTTTGTAGTGGAATTGGAATTTTTTGACTAGTGATGGAACTGGAAGTGAAATTGGAGAGAAACTGAGCTTACTCTCTGACTAACATAAATGTTAGAGAGTAATGATTGCCTTCCTATATACATAGGATTGGGAGAACCTAAAAATCTCCTCTGAACCAAACCTTTCAGTCTACTCATTCAAATGCCAAGCGAAACTGCATCATCTGGGTTATGTAAAGTGACTTTACAAATTTAATGATTGAAATGAAAATTTACATAGAGAGTACAGAGCTTCCGATCAGATTTAAGAAATTATAAGCATCTATAGTTATAGAGAAGATGAAACATTTACAAGAACTTAATAGTTCATGTGCAACTCAAGGAAAGTCTTGGTGAAAAACATTTTTTCCACCAAGGGCATTACCTATTTTCCTTTCTCTCCAATTCTCACCCCACGATTTGGCTTCAGGAATTGCTTGTTCACGATCTTGGGTGGCATTCATCCCATCTAACCTGTTGAAACCTCCAGAATCCCTGTCATTAAAAACTGTAAAATGAGCACTGCGATAATCAGGGGAACCCTCTGCAAGAGGTAGTGCATGCCAGTTACTTCCATGTCTCCTTACTTTGTCATTCACTCTCTCTGATCTATCCATCGCCATTAAAACTTTCAGATCTATTTTTGCGCACCATATGAATTAACAAAGGGTCGATCTGCGAACTTTGATGGAAATTTACGCCTGTACACTATTGAAACTTGTCTTGGCACCTTGATTCGAGACTTTCATTTGCTTGGCAAACCCTGACAAGTCATCACCACAAACCTGTAATTGTCGATTTATTCAATGACTCAACAATCTAGCATCTGACATTGTTATCGACTTGTAGCTTAATAAGATTTAGACCCAAATGGAGCGATGTAGACTTAGTTTCGCTGGCCTTCTTATACCAAGACATAATCTCAGGGTGCTTTCATATACATTTTCCTCAATCAACAAGTTCAATGAGATAGTTATCAATTTTTTAAACCTTCAGCAATCGATGAAGTTCAAAAAACTTGAGTTGAAACATCTTCCGTTGTCCAGTGCTACTTGAATAGAACACGTAGAGACGCTGATATTGGGCATTTTACTTTTGGTAGTGGCTCTTTCGACACCATAACACATTTGTTGTTTCGTTGACATCTGTCAAATGTTCAAAAGTCGAGGCATCTTCATTCTTAGGGCACCTGGGCATCGATCTAGGATTAGAAATTAACACTCGTTCATTCCTCATGGACTGATACCTAGCACATCCAGTTGTTTGTGGCTTTTCCTCATGGCCTGATACCTGGCAATGGAGCTCCTTAAACACCTGAACAATCATAGCAAAATCTTGATCCCTTCTATCTTTGCAGAATTGGGCAGCTGGCATCTGGAAGTTGTCTATGTTTTATTTTTTATTTTAACCTCTTGAACAATATCCCACATGTATCGGGATTTAGAATTTTTTCAACTTTACTCCCACGTATATGTGATATAATCGATGAGGTATGGTGAGAGGTAAGTAACACGGCACTGATTGTTGGGCTTTGAGTGTTTATCCGTGACTTGACATGGAATGAAAATATAGCTGAACTCATAGCTTAGGGTTTGGTGTGTCGACATAACTTGTGGCTTAGGTTTGGCCACCAAAAGTTTTGTTAAAAGCCATAAAATCAAATAGGTTTAGTTTAGCTTTGTTTTAGCTTAATGCTAACCTATGTATGGCTTGTGATGGTGACAGATATTTACTATTTGAATTTGGTAAATACATAGGTTTGGTGAATAGGATTTAGTATCTAGGTCTTGCTAATATGAGCACACACCATATTTACAAATAAAATATGATTTTTTATTTGAAAATATAAAAAAGCACAAAAACTAATATTTTAGACAAATTTAACAAGTCTTTTGAATGCAGGTCAAGGAAAAATAAAGAAAAGGGTTTCTGGGAAAGAGTGATCGATGGGAGCTTTGATGGAGAACCTGGAGGTTATGACCTTGGCCAAAAATTGAGAAATGAGAGTATTAGGTAAAAGTAATGAAAACACTTAAAAAATACTAGTGTATTTTTTATCGCTAACATCTGGCTCCAAATGGGATTGAGACCTCCCTGTGAGGTTTCCAAGAACCTAGTAGTTCTAGTCGCCTTTAGCATTGGTCATGGACTCATATGACCTATACAACCGATCTCTGCAAACCTGTAACCTGCCTGTAACCTGCTCTGCTTATTCAACAACCAATAATTGAAAAAGTCTACTTGCTCATAGAGTGAGATTATTTTATTCTACTCCTATTCTAACCATTGTACTGATGCTTAATCAAGTAAAATCATACTTCCAATCAAGCCATATCAGAAACTGATTTACTGAACCTGATCTTGATCTTGACCCGAAAAATAATGGAATGCATAGCCAACATCAAAGTGGTTTGAGCAGATGATAAATATAGCTTTCATCTGACAAAAATACTTTAACATATATGTTGTTTATAGATTCCAAATAGTTTGCAATAGGGTCATTAAAACCATAAAAGAATACCTCTTTGAGCTGCTGATCCAACTGACTGTATTGTAGTTGTTCATTGCTTTCACTGATCTCAATACTGAATGTGGACTGCTCAAACTTTTTCGAAGAAAAATGCAAGATCAATTGTTGATCTGAACCTTTCTGCTCCCCTTCACCATATCTCTGTAATCTGAATTCATCATGATGATATGCTGGCTTTTTCTGCAAATCAAAAAACAGATGGCTTCCCTTAGAATCTGCTGCAGATCTGAAACTGTCACCTGCTAATGTGTCGATCTGATAATTATCTTTAGGGTTTTCATAGGGAAAAATTTGATCTTCATGACAACCTAAGACAATAGATGGATTTGGTACAATGCCAAAAGCATCACTAAGGTTATCATAGTGTGGATCACTAATCTCTCGATCATAATGAAGAGTATTTTCTATAGCAACATACTCTTCATGAGTGTCTAATTCTTTATTCAAAAGATTGAATTCATGACAACACTTGGGATAGAGAAAATCATTTGGAAATTGATATTTACAAAACATATGAAAAAGAGCATGAAAATCTACCAAAGAACTGACACTTGCACTTGGAAGACACCGACACCAATTAAGAGCAATCCCTTCTAATGAATGCATGAAAAGATTAATTTGAACATCCTCATGAAAAATTTCAAGTCAATGAATAAAGTCATGAAAATACAACAAGTGTTCAGCTGGAACTTCCCACTCTTCTCCTCGAAATCTGGGAATATTACGTTCCCATTCATCTCTACTAGGCACTGGATGAGGGTAACCAGAATACTTGAAAAATCACAAAATGCATACCTCTTCATTTCATACCAGTGGAGTCACCAACAGATTTCTGAACAATGGAGTCGTCACTGAATCTGTCCCTCATGGAGTCGCCATATAGATGCTTACAACCGAATATATGTCTAGACTTTGTCTATCATCAAAGTTGGATCTATGTCGTCTCCGAAGGAAGTTGAGCTTCAATCTTCGTTCCCCGGCAACGACGCCAATTTTTTATCACTCCAAGAAACTCTTCTAGGTTGTAGATCAAAGATGTCTAGTAAATTAACTATTCTTTCAAT
This sequence comes from Picea sitchensis, assembly GCA_010110895.2. Lineage (NCBI taxonomy): Eukaryota > Viridiplantae > Streptophyta > Pinopsida > Pinales > Pinaceae > Picea > Picea sitchensis. The sequence goes on along the minus strand of SNQJ01S0009927.1, from coordinate 102,735 downwards.
GGTTCACTTAATGATGGATGTGTGGTTGGATCAATATGAATATCTAACTTACTAGATTGTATCTTCAATATAGTCTATGTATATTCAAACGGTACAAGGCTTTCAAGAGCTATTATCAGATAGTTGAGTGTAAAATGGATTGAGAAACTAATTAATTAACCAGAACATACATAAAGAAATATATATGATAGGTTAACAAATATAAGTGGATACTTATGACTCTTTTCTTAACAATCAGATAGTGAGATGAAAGTCACTTATGGATCATATAAACAGAGATAAATAATGACATTCAAATCATAAGCATAGAACATAAATGAAAAGAAGGTATGACAATGGCAATGAAAGAAGATGGTAGGCTGAATATATATTAGAAAGTGTTTGCATTACAATAACAGTATAGTAGAACTCAAGGTAGAACCCCCTACTTTCTTAGAAGTTCTTGGCTTTATAGCCTTTACAAAATATTTCCAGATCCTAGAAAACTGGATCAAATTTACTTGAAATAGAAAGTCAAAACCGATTCACAAAAATAGGAATAGATCCTATTTAATAGGTCAACATCTTATCTCAGTAGTCTTCATAGCCTTCAAAATCTTTGACAACTGCAATATATCTTCATTAGCTAATAGATAAGTCCAAATTGTCATCTTTGTTAGCAAAACAGTTTTTTGTCAAAATTAGGTAGCAAACTTAATCTTCTCCTCCTTGCTGGCACCTTTTGATTTGGAATAGAATCTTAATAATGATGCCTTTAAATATTATTTGTCATTAGAAACCATCCTCGAGGCATGTGGATCAGAGAAAGTTGGATCTGTGCAAAAATAGTACAATTTTTGCCTTCTCTGCGGTTTTGGTGGCTAAAGAGCCAAAATTCTAGCCTGTAAGCCACCGAAAGTTCTGCTTTTGGTGGCTAAAGACAACTGTGAAGGCCTGCCTAGGTCACCGAAAGATCTGTTTTGAAAATAGATTTCAAAATTTTCCAAAATGTGTTTCCTTAGTTACATGCGTGTACCTTTAGAAGGAACAGTGGCATGTGCAGATGCCCATACCATTTAGCATTTTCATCCAAGAATCAGTAACAAGATCATAGGTTTCACTACCAATGTCTTCAAAGAAAGGACATGATTATAAAATCTATGGTGCACATAGTTTGCTTTCAAATGTTGTCATTCCAATAACAATTGGTTTCAACATATCTATGACATAATCACTGCTCCAAAATTGACAGTGTTGTAGCCATTTTCAGATTTGTTTTACTATGTTGAAGTCTGTAGTGGAAGTGAAATTGGAGAGAAACTGAGATTACTCTCTGACTAACATAAATGTTTGAGACTAAAGATTGCCTTTCTATATACATAGGATTGGGAGAACCTCAAAATCTCCTCTAAACCAAACCTTTCAGTCTAATCATTCAAATGCCAAGCAAAACTACGGTTCTGTAAAGTGACTTTACAACTTTAATGATTGAAATGAAATTTACACAGAGAGTACACAGATTCCGATCGAATTGAAGAAACTATAAGCATCTATAGTTATAGAGAATATGAAACATTTACAAGAACTTAATAGTTCATGTGCAACTCAAGCAAAGTCTCAGTGAAAAACATTTTTTCCACCAAGGGTATTACCTATTTTCCTTTGTCTCCAATTCTCACCCCACGATTTGGCTTCAACAATTGCTCGTTCACGATCTTGGGTGGCATTCATCCCATCTAACCTGTCGAAACCTCCAGAATCCCTGTCATTCAAAACTGTAAAATGAGCACTGCGATAATCAGGGGAACCCTCCGCAAGAGGTATTGCATGCCAGTTACTTCCATGTCTCCTTACTTTTTTATTCACTCTCTCCGATCCATCCATCGCCATTAAAACTTTCAGATCTATTTTTGCGCACCAATATGAATTAACAAAGGGTCGATCTGCGACCTTTGATGGAAATTTATGCCTGTACAGTATTGAAACTTGTCGTGGCACCTTGATTCAAGACTTTCATTTGCTTGGCAAACCCTGACAAGTCGTCACCACAAACCTGTAATTGTCGATTTATTCAATGACTCAACAATCTAGCAATCGACATTGTTATCAACTTGTAGCTTAATAAGATTTAGACCCAAATGGAGCGATGCAGACTTAGTTTCGCTGGTCTTCTTATACCAAGACGTAATCTCAGGGTGCTTTCATATACATTTTCCTCGATCAACATGTTCGATGAGATAGCTATCATTTTTTTAAACCTTCAGCAATCGATGAAGTTCAAAAAACTTGAGTTGAAAGATCTTCCGTTGTCCAGTGTTGCTTGAACAGAACACGTGGAGACGTTGGTATTGGGCATTTTACTTTTGGTAGTGGCTCTTTAGACACCATAACACATTTCTTTTTTCCTTGACATCTGTCAAATTTTCAAAAGGCGAGCCATCTTCATTCTTAGGGCACCTGCGCATCGATCTAGGATTAAAAATTAACACCTGTTCATTCACATGGCCTCTGCGCATCGAGCTGTTTGTGGCTTTTCCTCGTGGCCTGATACCTGGCAATGGAGCTCCCTTCTATCTTTGCAGAATTGGGCAGCTAGCATCTGGAAGTTGTTTGTGTTTTTATTTTTTATTTTAACCTCTTGAACAATATCCCACATGTATCAGGATTTAGAATGTTTTCAACTTTATATACTCCCACGTATATGCATCTTAATCTATGAGGTGTGGTGAGACGTAAGGAACACAACGCTAAGTGTTGGACTTTTAGTGTTTATTCATGACTTGTCTTGGAATGAAAATATAGCTAAACTCATAGCTTTGCCTTGGTGTGTTGACATGACTTGTGGCTTAGGTTGGGCCCCCAAATTTTTTGTTAAAAGCCATAAAACCAAATAGGTTTAGTTTAGCTTTGTTTTAGCTTAATGCTAACCTATGCATGGCTTGTGATGATGGCAAGTATTTACTGTTTGACTTAAATTTTTGTTAAAAGCCATAAAACCAAATAGGTTTAGTTTATTGTTTTAGCTTAATGCTAACCTATGCATGGCTTGTGATGATGGCAAGTAATTACTGTTTGACTTTGGTAAATACATAGGTTTGGTGAATAGGCTTTAGTATCTAGGTCTTGCTAAGATGAACACACACCATATTTACAAATAAAATATGATTTTTTATTTGAAAATATAAAAAAAACACAAAAACTAAAATTTTAAACAAATTTAACAAGGCTTTTGAATGCATGTCAAGGAAAAAGAAACCAAAGGGTTTCTGGGAAAGAGTGATCGATGGGAAATTTGATGGAGAACCTGGAGGTTATGACCTTGGCCAAACATTTAGAAATGAGAGTATTAGGTAAAAGTAATGAAAACACTTAAAAAATACCAGTGTATTTTTTATCGCTAACAATATCCATAGTTTTTAAACTTTAGACTTTATGAATATTAATAAAATATTCCTTTGGGATTAATCCCCCTTAGCTTATCCCCTAAATCCTAGATTCTTAGCCCCCATTTCCCCATTCTGATGGAGTTTACCTCCCCATACTCTTTTACCTGGTAGGTCTACAACAGTGATGTGTTTTCATTAAAAATTGAGTGTGATTACATTTTACAAATATATTCTCACTATCCTTTTATCGTATGTCTCTCTAGCCTAATAACCACACAGACACTCTAGCCTCAAAATACATACATACAAAGGCACTCTAGCCCCAAAGTATCCTAATTCTCTAGCTTATATGTACAATTACATTAATATTTACAATTGGAGTTTGGCCTAGGTGTATTACATTGAACCTAAATATGAGGAAGCCAAATCAGTGAACATGTAGGTTAAGGTTGTCACTGATGTAAAAAAAATCAGAATGGAAAGAACATGCACATGATCTAGAGCGCATGTGTGTTCTAGAGTGCATGTGCATTCTAGAAAGTCCACATGATTATATCATTAAGTTAACTATCTCCCTCTCGTATTTGGATCTCTAATGTGTAAAGTACTGTAGAAATTCCATTGGAATAGTTCTTCATAACATATCTGATAAATAAAACTGAAATCTACACTATGAAGGTTAAATTCCCTTTGATTCTAGAATCTTTAGTTATTTATTTTCTACTTATGCATGTAATAGATAAAATGAGGAAAATAGAGAATAGTAAAAGACAATCACACAACATCCACAAAATAACACAAATAATATTTTTGGGAAACCCTTACAAGAGAAAACCCATCTAGAAGGTGAGGATGATCTGCTCTCTTTTCTCTGGTATGGAAATAATCCAAGTTGAAAGGAGAAGACACTCTCT
>SNQJ01S0009927.1:64307-92748 GCA_010110895.2 Picea sitchensis | reverse complement strand
TATCAAAACCAAAATTGAATTATAATTCTTTTATCCAAAAGGGCAGCATTATTATCCTCTATGAGAGATCATCCAAACCATTTAATGCCATGTTTTAATCATCCAACCAACACATATTAACATAACATTTTAAACCATGATCTCGAACAAATGAACTGTAGAATAATATGTCACTACCATCACATAAGAAAACAAAATATAAGTGTTGTTTATTCACCATAGTGCCATAAGTCTAACAAGGGGGTCCCACCTACTAGTTTATTATTAATATAAATAAATAATAAATCTTGGCAATCATTTGTGAGCATAACATTCATCGTTGGGTTTTTAAGCGTCAACACAAGGTACCATATGATGTTAGTGCTTCATAAAACCATGAACCTTTGAAATATAAGTAAGCTGATATAATACTGCAGTAAAGTAATTATCTATAATAACAATGAATGTTTTGTAACAACCACAGTAATTATGCTTCAAAAATGCTTGAAAATGACAGGAGAATATAGCTCTAATTTGACAAAATGATAACAACTTGTCGAAAGCAAAATTGGCAATGTCTAATAAGCTCTTAATGTCACCTTTGGAGATGAATTTGTTGTTGTAAGGTGGTTGTACAAATCGTTTGCAGCAACATCAAGTTAGTTAGTGGATTAGTATAGTTTAAGGTTAGTAAATGTTAGTAAATGTTTCAAGGAAGATGGTTTAAGAGTTTGTTTGATCAATCAATCACTATAGTGAGTGAACTAGTGCCTTTATAGGGTAATGGCATCTAGAGATGACAGTTTCTACTTGGAGGAAAATACACAATGATAATACTTTCCTAAGAATAAGAGATGGATAGAAGAGGTCTTGACTTTTAAAGGCCTCAACATCCAAACTCTAAGAACAAACTTGCTAGAGTGTAAGGAATTTTAGGTTCTAGCAAGAACCTCCTACCTTAGATTATTGAATAAATACTAGAAGCAACAATTGACTAGATAATAACTTGTAAAGTGCTAGTATTTAGGGAAATATAAGTTTACCTAGGTCAAATCCTCTTGGCAAGGTCTAGAAAATGAAGAGTAAAGAAGTAGAAAATTAAGTACTTTACTCCTAGGATTTTTCAAGAAATCAATTTCATAATCTTTAGCATGAATAAGCAAATTTTCCATAAACCATTCAAATAAAATGAAGATTGCAGATTTACTTACTTCACCAAGAATAATCAAGCCATAAAACCCTAGAAATGCCAAGTAACTTCACCAAGAATGATCCAAGTTACAAATTTTTAGCCTCCAAGAGAAGTGCACGTAAAATTTCATCCAATAACCCTAGAAGAAGGCTGAATTTCAGACCACACACTTTTGTGATGAGTGAATGATGAAAAAATGAGAGTTTTCTCTCTCTATTTATACAATATCAATGACATTTAATTACAATTAGGTCATAAAAAGGCTGGCATGGCCAAATTACATTTAAAATCCAATTTTCACATAAATAACATTAATTAAACCCTAAAATCATATCCAAGGGTGATGTTAGGCCCCTAGGATGGAACGTTAGGCCTCAAATGCAGAACATTTGGCCTCGAAAGGCCCTGAATGTTTCCACATGTGCCAACTATCACACAACTTCCCTCATAAGAGCAAACCCTAACTCTGGATGACTTCAGGGTCATAATGATGACATGATGTGTTCTCAAGGGTCAACGTCCATGTGGAAATTAAAGACCCCCTTGGATCCAGGCCTGCCAGAGTGTCTCGAGGGAAACATCATTATTTCTTCCTGGTTCAAGCCTTTGGTGTCTCTTTGCCCCTGTTTTGGGTCACATCATCTATCTGTGGGATTTCATCCCCATGGAGGTCCAAGCTAATCATTCCCCCATATGTACCTTTCCACCGGGAAAATTCCTACAGCAACAAAACATATGGCCTCCAGGGGCTCATAAGTCACAAGGATCATAGAAATGTCAGCACATCTAATAATCAAATTACCCAAACATGTGCATTAAACCCCCCTTTACCCAAAAAAATTCTCAAAGACGTTATGTAGTTTAACAAGTCAGGATTGGAGAAGGTCTTAGGATGTCCTATTGGGCTAATCATCCTTAATTTTTGGGTGTTTCCCAGGTGAGAACCAATCTAGTTAATGTAAGTGTGTGTGAAGTGGCGTAGGGGAAATGTTTGGGCAAAGAGTGCAGTGATAATAGGGAAATGTAGATCTTTCCTATGGGTGCCTCTGTAGAGGGTGAGTTGCACCTTATCATGGATTCCATTGTTTCCTAGCCCATTCAATGCCTTTTATTATTAGTCTTATTTATTTTGGTATTTTTTCTTTTCAAGGGAAAATTTGGGGGACAGTATCCTGGCTTGGTGACCAGAGGTGACAGTGTTACCCACAAGCATTTCACAGATATGAGAAGCCTAGATCATGATGAGACCCCCCTTTTTCTTGGTTATGCCACCAAGAGACACTACCTTGGTTTGGTGACCATATAGATGGTAGTTTCATATCATACATGCCCATGGTCCTAATAGGCCGACTCATGATGAGACCTCTCATCCACTAACTAGTACCTTGACTTTATCTTATGGGTTCCCTTTTCTTACTGAGAATATTTTTATTGCTTTCTCGGGAACCACTGGGTGAAGAATCTCAAAGGTTTCGTTTTGTATTTTAATTATTGCTAGCTACTTTTAACCTCTGGGCCTTTAGCCCCTTCTTCCCACAAGGAAAGGTACAACCCTTCCTAGTGTGCAAAACCCAATGCCCGAACCAAGGTGGGGGAAAATGAGAGGATTAAGGATGGAAAGTGGTAAGTATGGAGGGAATGGATGATGATCTTTCATAGAACCACCCAATGGCAACCCATCCTAAAGGGAGATCAACTTACTAGGGAATCATGTCACCCTCCCAGGTATGAGCAAGTTAAAGAGCAGAATTTTCAAACAAATGTTATGAAATGAAGGATAATTTAATGCAACATATTTAAGTGCTTCAATAATTAGAGTGACAGATACCATGATACACAAACTCATTACCTCATGGAGAAAGACTTACTCCTACTTCAGGACTAGGCTGGTGGGATGGAAGTTGTTATTGTTGATAGATGGGTTGCACTGAAAAAAATATGGGCCCTCCAGGGCCATACGCAAGTCATTCGACTCTCGACACTCCATGTATAGGACCTATGGGCCTTGAGACATGATATCCTTTTGTATCCCTAGGATAGGGGATAACATGACTAAAGTGCGATTGTATCCCAAAACCACCACCTTGGGTAGATAAATCCTAGATTTAGCTACTAAGCTACCTCCATCAAGCATGACATTTAGATTTTTAGCCTCATAAATCAATCGCGGGATATATGTTTTCCAAGGGTTGGGTGACCAAAGGAGACACACACAGAACAACTAGACCTCGGCCTTCGACCCTTCATGGGTGTCTCCCTTCCCTATGGTATAGGAATGCTTGAGTGGGGAGATTTTGGCACCCTAATTCACCACTTTCTAAGTTTCAAGTGATAAATGATGATGGGGAGTTGTTTGGATTCCTATCCCCAAAATCGTAACTTAGACTACCAAATTCTTTTGTGTTCCTCCTATGGAGGTCAGAAAGTGGGTTGATTGTGGTTTTTTTTAGAATGTGAGAGTAGGCTGTGAAGTTGGGGTCATGGAAAAACTTCATTTTTATGATGGTGTGTCAAAAGGATCTTTACTAAACAAGTGAAGCCCAACAAATAGTTTCAAGTATCTAGCAAAAAGTTTTTTGAGTGAGTGAGAGTGTGTGCAAGGAGTGGTGATGGTGAAAATGTTTTTTAATAAGTTAGATTCAATATTTTGACATGGCGAACATCATGTGATCCTTTACTTGTCTTGTTTAGATAACTTACTAAATTTGGTCAAATGACCCTTGCAAACGAAAGAATCTTAAGCTAAAATGGTGGATATGGCAATCCTTACTTTGACTCTTTTATCTGCTTAGGATGTTTTTAAATCTAAGGAAACTTTAAAACTATCCCTAGATTGTGAACATATGGGCATGGATGGGCCCTTACAATGCTTTAAAATTCCTAAGTGAGTTACTCTAGAAATTTGAAACTATCCTAAGATTGTGCACATGTGGGAATGTGTGGGCCCTTACAAGTCTTAGATTTAAGTTCCAAAATAAGATAAGATATTGGCGTCTCCTAGAGATTGGTTGATTTTATTTAAGGGGATGAAGACTTTTTTAGGCAATCTCTTTTCTGATTTCCAAGATCACATTAGGGTGCGAGGAAAGAGCATACTCCAAGATTACTTAGATAATTTTCTAGTCTCGAATTCGTCTGATGACTTTTTAAAATGAAAGAAGATAATGAAATTCACATGCTAAGCTTTAGGCCATCCATGTGGTAAGTAAGGAAGTAAAAGATGCAAAGGTTCTTCTTGTCCTCCCTAAATGTTTATGTGTGGTTTTAATATATGTATGCAAGAGTGGATCTCCAATCCTTCTTTTAATGGCTTTTACAACAGTGCATAAATGAAATCTCAACTACTTGGTGGAAGTGATTTGCTCAAGCCTTACAATTTATCAAAAATAAGACCAGTGGGTAGCTAAACCAAAAAGAGTCATGCACAAAGCATGGAGTGCATGTTTGGATGGTTATGATAGAGTTTGGATGGGCGTGGAATGAGAGATTGTTTGCCTCGAACCCGTGTGCACGTAGAGAAGTTGGCGGGACAAAATTTTTTGAACAATTTCACTCAATGTGGGATGAAATCCTACTCTCTGAAGGTGAGAATAGGTCGGTTTTAACCCCTAAAAACACAAATGAGTGAGAGAAAACTTTAATAGCCTAATTGGAAAGGATTTTGATCCAAGTCCCCAGTATGGTCACTAATCTGTTGGGTTCTTTTTGTCACTTGGGTGAGGGGTCCCTTAACTATCTAGTTAGGCTAGCAAGACAACACAATAGTTTCTTAGTTGATTAGTGGCTCAAATAAGTAGAAAAGAAGAAATGAACAACAAATAAAATGAAACTTATCTAAGCATGTAACAACTAAAATTGATGCAAGAAAGAGAAACAAGGAATATATACCAAATCATATTGATTTTCGAATTGATAACACCTTGGAGAGATATGGGAACTTATGAGCCCTCTCTTCCTCCTTGGAAAGGATCTTGAGTCCCCAAATACAAATCTTTCTCTCTTCTAACAATGGCTGGAAATGAAAATGCAATGTTGAAGAATTGATAGTTGAACTTCTCAAGAGGAGAGAGGTGAAACACTTGCAATGAATGCTCAAAGATTTCTATAAGAAAGATGGCTTATTAAAGAAAAATAAAACAACATAACAATACTCAAATTGCTTCGTCTTTTTTGCATACAATGGCCCTTTATTTATAGGAGGATTACAATCTTTTTCCAAACTAGTTTCAAATATGAATGGGAGGCCTTTGGAGGTAGCTCCCATCCCTTTCAGTGATCCAAAGGTGAATTTGGGGGTGATTTTGGGTATCGGGGAGATCCACTCCATCCCAGAAGTGGTTCAGGCCTGACCAAAATCATAAATGTGTCATTTCCAAATCCACGTGGGTTTTCTATCTGTCAGCCGCGTGGTCCGTGCATTGTACGTTGTGTTAGACCATGTAGATGTGTGTGTGCGCTAAAAGTGTTGAATACGTGCGGAACTTCATAACCACTTTTGTATAGTTTTGTGCTTATATGTCCAAAATGAGTGTAATTCTTCCATAATTGTTTGTAGTATGTTGTGTTTGTGCTGACTATTTCTTCATCCATTGTATGTATTTGTGGTGAGCAATTTTTCGATAATAACAACCACCTTCACCCTTGGTTGTTTTATATGGAAAACAACAAGGGTTGAAGGAGGACCTCATAGGAGATGCATTAAAATAAAAATCTTTTGTTTAGAAGGTCAGTAAGATCTATTTTCAAGTAAAGGAGACATTAAATAAGTCACAGAAAAAGTACAAACCTAGACATGGCCAACACATATCAGAGAGAACATTGAGATTGGTAGACARAGTATGGTTACAGTTGAATAAGGAAAGACTACAAGGTCATGGTAAGAAGATCAAGGCTTTGTGGTATGGTTATTTTGAGGTATTGGAAAAGGTGGGAGATAATTCCTAAAGACTYAGTCTACCCCCATACATGTGCATTTAATCGGTAGTGAATGTGGAAAATATCAAACTCTATGAGCCCTCCATGTTAGATCAAGAGGAGGAGAAGATCCTAGATTCCATAGAGGATTTAGCACCAGATTATTAGGTAGATTTGGTAGAGGACATACTTTTGTAGAAGAATAATAGAACTACAGCATAGGGGAAACATTAATTTTAGAATATAGGGTTTAAAGGACAACTTCCAAGCACAACAAAGTGGTAATCTAGGGAGAAGGTAGAGGAAACATTTCCTCACGTAATTTAGTAAATATTTTTGTGACCAAAATCCTCCCTAAATGGGGAGGTATGATCTATATTGGATCATTATATTATTTTCCATCTATCTAGTACATTTTGGGTGTAAAAATTGGATGAATCAGCTTGCAGGGCCATTTTGGCAGTTGGTCCAAATTTAGAAACTTGGGTCCAAAAAAACATCTGAAATATTATAGAGCCATTTTTAGGCATATAGAGACACTTTTTTATGGTACAAACATTTCTATGGAGAAATATTATATATTCTACACACCGAGACCTTTCCAACTATGCAAGAATTTCCTTAATCAAAGTATTTGTATCTGAAAGTTCCGCCTCCCGCAAGTTTACCTAACATATTGATCACCATTGTGTGAGTGGATGCCACGTGAGCCTCCATTACTTAGACATGTGGAGCTATCTATGTAGTGTATTTTCTAAGAACATTCTGGAATTTTCACAACCTTGTCCCAATTGAGAGTTGAGGAAGTCAAATCCCTAACCCTACATGACTATCAAGCTATGTTAAATATTGGGCCGCTAGGAGGAGAAGGGGATCCATTCTATGTTATTGTATTTTGTTCCATAGAATAACATAACAATGGGAGTGGAGATTAAAGAGCATAAAAAGGGGGGTTAGTGTTCAATGGAAACCTAATGGGCCATAGGTCCCAGGTGACTCCATAGAGAGTGTCTTCTCCTTTCAACTTGGATTATTTCCATACCAGAGAAAAGAGAGCAGATCATCCTCACCTTCTAGATGGGTTTTCTCTTGTAAGGGTTTCCCAAAAATAATATTTGTGTTATTTTGTGGATGTTGTGTGATTGTATTTTACTACTCTCTATTTTCCTCATTTTATCTATTTCATGCATGAGTAGAAAATAAATAACTAAAGATTCTAGAATCAAAGGGAATTTAACCTTCATAGTGTAGATTTCAGTTTTATTTATCAGATATGTTATGAAGAACTATTCCAATGGAATTTCTACAATACTTTACACATTAGAGATCCAAATATGAGAGGGAGATAGTTAACTTAATGATATAATCATGTGGACTTTCTAGAATGCACATGCACTCTAGAACACACATGCGCTCTAGATCATATGTATGTTCTTTCCATTCCGATTTTTTTTACATCAGTGACAACCTTAAACTACATGTTCACTGATTTGGCTTCCTCATATTTAGGTTCATTGTAATACACCTAGGCCAAACTCCAATTGTAAATATTAATGTAATTGTACATATAAGCTAGAGAATTATGATACTTTGGGGCCAGAGTGCCTTTGTATGTATGTATTTTGAGGCTAGAGTGCCTGTGTGGTTATTAGGCTAGAGAGACATACGATAAAAGGATAGTGAGAATATATTTGTAAAATGTAATCACACTCAATTTTTAATGAAAACACATCACTGTTGTAGACCTACCAGGTAAAAGAGTATGGGGAGGTAAACTCCATCAGAATGGGGAAATGGGGGCTAAGAATCTAGGATTTAGGGGATAAGCTAAGGGGGATTAATCCCAAAGGAATATTTTATTAATATTCATAAAGTCTAAAGTTTAAAAACTATGGATATTGTTAGCGATAAAAAATACACTGGTATTTTTTAAGTGTTTTCATTACTTTTACCTAATACTCTCATTTCTAAATGTTTGGCCAAGGTCCTAACCTCCAGGTTCTCCATCAAATCTCCCATCGATCACTCTTTCCCAAAAACCGTTTGGTTTATTTTTCCTTGCCCTGCATTCAAAAGCCTTGTTAAATTTGTTTAAAATTTTAGTTTTTGTGCTTTTTTTTATATTTTCAAATAAAAAATCATATTTTATTTGTAAATATGGTGTGTGCTCATCTTAGCAAGACCTAGATACTAAAGTCTATTCACCAAACCTATGTATTTACCAAAGTCAAACAGTAATTACTTGCCATCATCACAAGCCATGCATAGGTTAGCATTAAGCTAAAACAATAAACTAAACCTATTTGGTTTTATGGCTTTTAACAAAAAGGTTTTATGGCTTTTAACAAAAATTAAAGTGAAACAGTAAATACTTGCCATCATCACAAGCCATGCATAGGTTAGCATTAAGCTAAAACAAAGCTAAACTAAACCTATTTGGTTTTATGGCTTTTAACAAAAATTTTGGGGGCCCAACCTAAGCCACAAGTCATGTCGACACACCAAGGCAAAGCTATGAGTTTAGCTATATTTTCATTCCAAGCCAAGTCATGGATAAACACTAAAAGTCCCACACTTAGCATTGTGTTCCTTACGTCTCACCACACCTCATCGATAAAGATGCATATACGTGGGAGTATATAAAGTTGAAAAAATTCTAAATCCTGATACATGTGGGATATTGTTCAAGAGGTTAAAATAAAAAATAAAAACACAAACAACTTCCAGATGCCAGCTGCCCAATTCTGCAAAGATAGAAGGGATCGAGTTTTTGCTATGATTATTTAGGTGTTTAAGGAGCTCCATTGCCAGGTATCAGGCCACGAGGAAAATCCACAAACAGCTCGATGCGCAAAGGCCATGTGAATGAACAGGTGTTAATTTTTAATCCTAGATCGATGCGCAGGTGCCCTAAGAATGAAGATGGCTCAGCTTTTGAAAATTTGACAGATGTCAAGGAAAAAAGAAATGTGTTATGGTGTCTAAAGAGCCACTACCAAAAGTAAAATGCCCAATACCAACGTCTCCACGCGTTCTGTTCAAGCAACACTGGACAACGGAAGATCTTTCAACTCAAGTTTTTTGAACTTCATCGATTGTTGAAGGTTTAAAAAACTGATAGCTATCTCATCGAACATGATGATCGAGGAAAATGTATATGAAAGCACCCTGAGATTACGTCTTGGTATAATAAGACCAGCGAAACTAAGTCTGCATCGCTCCATTTGGGTCTAAATCTTATTAAGCTACAAGTTGATAACAATGTCGATTGCTAGATTGTTGAGTCATTGAATAAATCGACAATTACAGGTTTGTCGTGACGACTTGTCAGGGTTTGCCAAGCAAATGAAAGTCTTGAATCAAGGTGCCATGACAATTTTCAATACTGTACAGGCATAAATTTCCATCAAAGGTCGCAGATCGACCCTTTGTTAATTCATATTGGTGCGCAAAAATAGATCTGAAATTTTTAAGGGCGATGGATGGATCGGAGAGAGTGAATAAAAAAGTAAGGAGACATGGAAGTAACTGGCATGCAATACCTCTTGCGGAGGGTTCCCCTGATTATCGCAGTGCTCATTTTACAGTTTTGAATGACAGGGATTCTGGAGGTTTCGACAGGTTAGATGGGATGAATGCCACCCAAGATCGTGAACGAGCAATTGTTGAAGCCAAATCGTGGGGTGAGAATTGGAGAGAAAGGAAAATAGGTAATACCCTTGGTGGCAAAAATGTTTTTCACTGAGACTTTGATTGAGTTGCACATGAACTATTAAGTTCTTGTAAATGTTTCATCTTCTCTATAACTATAGATGCTTATAGTTTCTTCAATCTGATCGGAATCTGTGTACTCTCTGTGTAAATTTCATTTCAATCATTAAAGTTGTAAAGTCACTTTACAGAACCCAGATGACGCAGTTTTGCTTGGCATTTGAATGAGTAGACTGAAAGGTTTGGTTCAGAGGAGATTTTTAGGTTCTCCCAATCCTATGTATATAGGAAGGCAATCGTTACTCTCAAACATTTATGTTAGTCAGAGAGTAATCTCAATTTCTCTCCAATTTCACTTCCAGTTCCATCACTGGTCAAAAAATTCCAATTCCACTACAGACTTCAACATAGTAAAACAAATCTGAAAATGGCTACAACACTGTCAATTTTGGAGCAGTGATTATGTCACAGATATGTTGAAACCAATTGTTATTGGAATGACAACATGTGGAAGCAAACTATGTGCACCATAGATGTTATAGTCATGTCCTTTCTTTGAAGACATTGGTAGTGAAACCTATGATCTTGTTACTGATTCTTGGATGAAAATGCTAAATGGTATGGACATCTGCACATGCCACTGTTCCTTCTAAAGGTACAGGCATGTAACTAAGGAAACACATTTTGGAAAATTTTGAAATCTATTTTCAAAACAGAGCTTTCGGTGACCTAGGAAGGCCTTCACAGTTGTCTTTAGCCACCAAAATCAGAACTTTCGGTGGCTTACAGGCTAGAATTTTGGCTCTTTAGTCACCGAAACCGCAGAGAAGGCAAAAATTGTACTATTTTTGCACAAATCCAACTTTCTCTGATCCATATGCCTCGAGGATGGTTTCTAATGACATAAAATATTTAAAGGCATCATTATTAAGATTCTATTCCAAATCAAAAGGTGCCAGCGAGGAGAAGATTAAGTTTGGTACCTAATTTTGACAAAAAAAACTGTTTTGCTAACAAAGATGACAATTTCGACTTATCTATCAGCTGAAGAAGATATATTGCAGCGGTCAAAGATTTTGAAGGCCATGAAGACTATTGAGATAAGATGTTGACCTATTAAATAGGATCTATTCCTATTTTTATGAATCAATTTTGACTTTCTATTTCAAGTAAATTTGATCCAGTTTTCTAGGATCTGGAAATATTTTGTAAAGGCTATAAAGCCAAGAACTTCTAAGAAAGTAGGGGGTTCTACCTTGAGTTCTACTATACTGACACTTTCTAATATATATTCAGCCTACCAGCTTCTTTCATTGCCATTGTCATACCTTCTTTTCATTTTTGTTCTATGCTTATGATTTGAATGCCATTATTTATCTCTGTTTATATGATCCATAAGTGACTGTCATCTCACTATCTGATTGTTAAGAAAAGATTCATAAGTATCCACTTATATTTGTTAACCTATCATATATATTTCTTTATGTATGTTCTGGTTAATTAATTAGTTTCTCAATCCATTTTACACTCAACTATCTGATAATAGCTCTTGAAAGCCTTGTACCATTTGAATATACATAGACTATCTTGAAAATACAATCTAGTAAGTTAGATATTCATCTTGATCCAACCACACATTCATCATTAAGTGAACCATTGAAAGAATAGTTAAGTTACCAGGCATCTTTGATCTACAACCTAGAAGAGTTTCCTGGAGTGATAAAAAATTGGCGTCGTTGCCGGGGAACGGAGATTGAAGCTCAGCTTCCTTGGGAGACGACATAGATCCAACTTTGATGATAGACAAATTCTGGACATATATTTGGTTGTAATCATCTATCTGGTGACTCCATGAGGGACAGATTCAGTGACGACTCTATTGTTCAGAAATCTGTTGGTGACTCCACTGGTATGAAATGAAGAGGTATGCATTCTGTGATTTTTCAAGTATTTCTGGTTACCCTCATCCAGTGCCTAGTAGAGATGAATGGGAACGTAATATTCCCAGATTTCGAGGAGAAGAGTGGGAAGTTCCAGCTGAACACTTGCTGGATTTTCATGACTTTATTCATCGACTTGAAATTGTTCATGAGGATGTTCAAATTAATCTTTTCATGCATTCATTAGAAGGGATTGCTCTTAACTGGTGTCGGTCTCTTCCAAGTGCAAGTGTCAGTTCTTTGGTAGATTTTCATGCTCCTTTTCATGTGTTTTGTAAATATCAATTTCCAAATGATTTTCTCTATCCCGAGTGTTGTCATGAATTCAATCTTTTGAATAAAGAATTAGACACTCATGAAGAGTATGTTGACATAGAAAATACTCTTCATTATGATCGAGAAATTAGTGATCCACACTATGATAACCTTAGTGATGCTTTTGGCATTGTACCAAATCCATCTACTGTCTTAGGTTGTCATGAAGATCAAATTTTTCCCTTTGAAAACCCTAAAGATAATTATCAGATTGACACATTAGCAGGTGACAGTTTCAGATCTGCAACAGATTCTAAGGGAAGCCATCCGTTTTTTGATTTGCAGAAAAAGACAGCATATCATCATGATGAATTCAGATTACAGAGATATGGTGAAGGGGAGAAGAAAGGTTCAGATCAACAGTTGAGCTTGCATTTTTCTTCGAAAAAGTTTGAGCAGTCCACATTCAGTATTGAGATCAGTGAAAGCAATGAACAGCTACAATACAGTCAGTTGGATCAGCAGCTCAAAGAGGTATTCTTTTATGGTTTTAATGACCCTATTGCAAACTATTTGGAATCTATAAACAACATATATGTTAAACTATTTTTGTCAGATGAAAGCTATATTTATCATCTGCTCAAACCACTTTGATGTTGGCTATGCATTCCATTATTTTTCGGGTCAAGATCAAGATCAGGTTCAGTAAATCAATTTCTGATATGGATTCATTGGAAGTATGAGGTTACTTGATTAAGCATCAGTACAATGGTTAGAATAGGAGTGGAATAAAATAATCTCGCTCTATGAGCAAGTAGACTTTTTCAGTTATTGGTTGTTGAATAAGCATAGCAGGTTACAGGCAGGTTACAGGTTTGCAGAGATCAGTTGTACAGGTCATATGATTCCATGACCAATGCTAAAGGTGACTAGAACTACTAGGTTCTTGGAAACCTCGCAGGGAGGTCTCAATCCCATTTGGAGCCAGATGTTAGCAATAAAAAATACACTGGTATTTTTTAAGTGTTTTCATTACTTTTACCTAATACTCTCATTTCTCAATTTTTGGCCAAGGTCATAACCTCCAGGTTCTCCATCAAAGCTCCCATCGATCACTCTTTCCCAGAAACCCTTTGCTTTCTTTTTCCTTGACCTGCATTCAAAAGACTTGTTAAATTTGTCTAAAATTTTAGTTTTTGTGCTTTTTTATATTTTCAAATAAAAAAACATATTTTATTTGTAAATATTGTGTGTGCTCATATTAGCAAGACCTGGATACTAAATCCTATTCACCAAACCTATGTATTTACCAAATTCAAACAGTAAATATCTGTCATCATCACAAGGCATACATAGGTTAGCATTAAGCTAAAACAAAGCTAAACTAAACCTATTTGGTTTTATGGCTTTTAACAAAACTTTTGGGGGCCAAACCTAAGCCACAAGTTATGTCGACACACCAAACCCTAAGCTATGAGTTCAACTATATTTTCATTCCATGTCAAGTCACGAATAAACACTCATAGCCCAACACTTAGCGTCATGTTCCTTACCTCTCACCACACCTCATCGATTATATCACATATACGTGGGAGTAAAGTTGAAAAAATTCTAAATCCTGATACATGTGGGATATTGTTCAAGAGGTTAAAATAAAAAATAAAACACAGACAACTTCTAGATGCCAGCTGCCCAATTCTACAAAGATAGAAGGGATCAAGATTTTTCTATGATTGTTCAGGTGTTTAAGGAGCTCCATTGCCAGGTATCAGGCCATGAGGAAAAGCCACAAACAACTCGATGTGCTAGGTATCAGGCCATGAGGAATGAACATGTGTTAATTTCTAATCTTAGATCGATGCGCAGGTGCCCTAAGAATGAAGATGGCTCGACTTTTGAACATTTGACAGATGTCAACGAAACAAAAAATGTGTTATGGTGTCGAAAGAGCCACTACCAAAAGTAAAATTCCCAATATTAGCGTCTCCACGCGTTCTATTCAAATAGCACTAGACAACAGAAGATCTTTCAACTCAAGTTTTTTGAACTTCATTGATTGCTGAAGGTTTAAAAAATTGATAGCTATCTCATCGAACTTGCTGATCGAGGAAAATGTATATGAAAGCACCATGAGATTACATCTTGGTATAAGAAGGCCAGTGAAACTAACTCTACATCGCTCCATTTGGGTCTAAATCTTATTAAGCTACAAGTCGATAACAATGTCAGATGCTAGATTGTTGATTCATTGAATAAATCAACAATTACAGATTTGTGGTGATGACTTGTGAGGGTTTGCCAAGAAAATGAAAGTCTCGAATCAAGGTGCCAAGACAAGTTTCAATAGTGTACAGGCATAAATTTAGATCAAAGTTCGCAGATCGACCCTTTGTTAATTCATATGGTGCGCAAAAACAGATCTGAAAGTTTTAATGGTGATGGATAGATCGGAGAGAGTGAATGACAAAGTAAGGAGACATGGAAGTAACTGGCATGCACTACCTCTTGCAGAGGGTTCCCCTGATTATCGCAGTGCTCATTTTACAGTTTTGAATGACAGGGATTCTGGAGGTTTTGACAGGTTAGATGGGATGAATGCCACCCAAGATCGTGAACGAGCAGTTGCTGAAGCCAAATCGTGGGGTGAGAATTGGAGAGAAAAGAAAACAGGTAATGCCCTTGGTGGAAAAAATGTTTTTCACCGAGACTTTGCTTGAGTTGCACATTAACTATTAAGTTCTTGTAAATGTTTCATCTTCTCTATAACTATATATGCTTATAATTTCTTAAATCTGATCGGAAGTTGTGTACTCTCTGTGTAAATTTTCATTTCAATCATTAAATTTGTGAAGTAACTTTACAGAACCCAGATGATGCAGTTTCGCTTGGCATTTGAATGAGTAGACTGAAAGGTTTGGTTCAGAGGAGATTTTTAGGTTCTCCCAATCCTATGTATATAGGAAGGCAATCGTTACTCTCAAACATTTATGTTAGTCAGAGAGTAATCTCAGTTTCTCTCCAATTTCACTTCCAATTTCACTTCCAGTTCCATCACTGGTCAAAAAATTCCAATTCCACTATAGACTTCGACATAGTAAAACAAATTTGAAAATGGCTACAACATTGTCAATTTTGGAGTAGTGAATATGTCACAGATATGATGAAACCAATTGTTATTGGAATGACAACATTTGGAAGCAAACTATGTGCACCATAGATCTTATAGTCATGTCCTTTATTTGAAGACATTGGTAGTGAAACCTATGATCTTGTTATTGATTCTTGGATGAAAATGCTAAATGGTATGGACATCTGCACATTACACTGTTCCTTCTAAAGGTACAGGCATGTAACTAAGGAAACACATTTTGGCAAATTTTGAAAGATATTTTCAAAACAGAGCTTTCGGTGACCTAGGCAGGCCTTCACAACTGTCTTTAGCCACCAAAAGCAGAACTTTCAGTGGCTTACAGGCTAGAATTTTGGTTGTTTAGCCACCAAAACCGCAGAGAAGGGAAAAATGGTACTATTTTTGCACAGATCTGACTTTCTCTGATTCAGATGCCTTGAGGATGGTTTCTAATGACAGATAATATTTAAAGGTATCATTATTAAGATTATGTTCCAAATTAAAAGGTGCCAGCAAGGAGGAGAAGATTAAGTTTGGTACCTAATTTTGACAAAAAATTGTTTTGCTAACAAAGATGACAATTTCAACTTATCTATCAGCTGATGAAGATCTATTGTAGCTGTCAAAGATTTTGAAGGCCATGAAGACTACTGAGATAAGATGTTGACCTATTAAATAGGATCTATTGCTATTTTTATGAATCGGTTTTGACTTTCTATTTCAAGTAAATTCGATCGAGTTTTACAGGATCTGGAAATCTTTTGTAAAGGCTATAAAGCCAAGAACTTCTAAGGAAGTAGGGGGTTCGACCTTGAGTTCTACTACTATGTTATTGTAATGCAGATACTTTATAATATATATTCATCCTACCAGCTTCTTTCATTGCCATTGTCAGATCTTCTTTTCATTTATGTTTTATGCTTATGATTCGAATGCCATTCTTTATCTTTTTTTATATTATCCATAAGTGACTGTCATCTCACTATCTGATTGTTAAGCAAAGATTCATAAGTATCCACTGCTATTTGTTAACCTATAATATATATTGCTTTATGTATGTTCTAGTTAATTAATTAGTTTCTCAATCCATTTACACTCAACTATATGATAATAGCTTTTGAAAGCCTTGTACCGTTTGAATATACCTAGACTGTCTTGAAGATACAATCCAGTAAGTTAGATATTCATCTTGATCCAACCACACATCCATCATTAAGTGAACCATTGAAAGAATAGTTAAGTTACCAGGCATCTTTGATCTACAACCTAGAAGATTTTCCTAGAGTGATAATAGATATAAAATATATCCTAAGTTCTAAATGGGGAAATGTATCCCATGTGGACCCAAGCTAGTTCCCAACATGATAAGTGTCAAGTTGGGAACATGCAAGTATATTTGGGGGGATTTAGTTCATTTGGACATCATTCAATTATTAATCTCACCTAACCTTACTATTGTCATATGTACCTTCATGTTTCCATTACCTGTACTTGTACTATGGAAATATTTGGAATTGGACTAAAGAGGTGGGTTGTCAGGTTCATGGGATACTAAAGAAGCAGGGTTTCAGGCCCGTGAGCATTCTCTCCAGGTGAGAGAAATGATGGGAATTGATTCCCAAGGTGCCAAGTTGTAGCTACATGGATATAATACTTCCTATCATGCCTATTGTTGAAGCCTTGGAAGGGAGGCGAGGAATTCAAAGTAATGTTGAGCAGAGAAGGGGAACACTTCCTGGGGTCGGATAGGCATGTAGGGAATGAGGGACTTTAGGCTGTTAGTTTGAGTTGGCACTTGTGTTTGAGTTTCTGTTATCTGAGAGACCTTAGCCTGGTTAGGAATCATATGCCTAGGTGGATCTTTAGCCCGATATCAGGGGTGACCCACTACTAAGAGTTATGAGCAGTGTGGTCTAAGGCTGGGAGGATCGTGGAAGGTCTACATGAAATCGGTGTTATTTTTACCAAAGATAAGTGTTTATTGTGTGTAAATTTAATGTGTTTTGTTAAAATTTATGCATTTATTTTCATGGGTTTTTTTGTATATGTTGTATATATATAGTTTTTTCTATTATGCATTAATTTGTGCAACTACATAGAATTTTCATTAATTAAATTAGTATCAGAGTTCGAAATTTTTATGTGGCATTGCCCAACAAGGTTTTGGGGATGCTACAATGTGGTAGCATAGCTCTAGTTTTGATACTGAGCCTAGATGGGTTGAGTTAGTAGAAAGATGAAGAGAAAATTTATAAAGAATTAATTTCTAGAGTATCTCTGCAAGTTGTTTGACAAAATTATTATAGTGAAATTGACGAAATTTCATGGGAATTTGAAGAAAGGGAGACTTGGAATTTAAAAATGATCAATTAAATCTATAATTGGGACAAAAATCGGACTTGTAGATGGCCAAAAATTGAGATTGTGGAAGGCTCGTGGTGAAATTAAGTGGAATTGTGTGTTTCTGGAGAAAGCCCAAAAATTACGATTAAATTCCTAGGGAAATTCGACATAGAAGGATCGAATTCCAAGTTCATAATTTAATTTGATGCTTACAGGACTAGATTTGGTTGTATTGAGTTTAATTACAATCTCTGATGGTACCCATCAAAATAATTGTGAATTTAGGCATATTTGGAAATTTCAAAAATAAGCAAAATTGGGAAAATTTTAGGGAATTTTTTCTATACGCTGACATCATCATGACGTGGGGGGCCACGTGTCAACTGACATGGAAGAAATGTGATGTATACTTCCACACTGGCAGGACCATGGTGGAAGGTACACAATGGTAGACATAGTTGGTATGTGGCAGTGCTAGAGGTCGACATGGAGTTTGAGTGGAAAATCCTGCCCGCCTGGCGAAACCATGTGCCAGACCCATGGAACCTTATTGCGAGGGAGTCCAATGTGGTTATTCTAACCCTAGTCGGGGGGGATGGGGGAAATAATGCATATATGTGGACCACTTCATTGAGGTCAAAGCCATGGTTATATTTTGTGTCCCCTTCCCCCCTTGGTTAACGGTCGGTGGGTCAGGGGGGCCGCATTACAATGGTGATCGTTGATCACTATCGATGCCCCATGATCCTCCACCGTCCGATTAAAAAATGTATGAAACTTTAAAATCACATGGAGAATGGGTGAAAAATGGGGCCCACCCATCCCCACGACCCAAGAAAAAGGTGCCACATGGCAGCCAAGGGCCTATGGGGATCAAAATTTAATATGTGTGTTCCACTGAAGGAGATAAGAGATAAGGAAGAAGAATGTAGAGGTGACGATGCAAATACATGAAGGAAAGAGGATCACAAGGAACCACGCGTGATGATAGGTGGAATTGTGATGCCTCGTGAGCAAGCCAATCATCATAATTCCATTAGAAATTACAAAAAACAATGAAAAATTACTAGAAAATTACAGTGATTTTCAGGTGTTCAACTTTCAGGACATTTTTGGAGGCCTTAATGATGTTTTTGAGAAGTCGAATTCAAAATTGTTTTTCCTTCTAGGGCTCATAGATTTTTCATCTCAAATATTATATATCAGAGAGATATTTCTAATCGTATAAACCATTCGTCAAACAATGTTCATATGAGAGAGTTACATCCCAAACATTGGAGGGTAAATTTTAAGACCCACTTAACTTATGAGGGCCATAACTTCCTACATCGAAATCAGATTGAGGAACAAGAGTAGTCTATGGAAATATATTGAGCCATAGATGACATCCATGGAGCCAAATTAAAACTATGGGAACATTAAAAATGTATAAGAGGGCATAGAAGGTGCATGTAGCATTCAAGGCCAAAAATATTAATTGGCTTGAAACTTCCGTAGGTTATATATAGCATCCTAGAACCCAGATAGAGGTGAAACTTGGAAAGATTGTCCAAAATAAAATTATGAAGGAAATCATTTGGGATCTTGTCGAAACTCCAAAAGATTAGGTACAAATATGAAAAACAAAGTTCAGAATTGCACCTGGTTGAGGTGTAAACAAAAGGAATTCATGGGTCGTGGTCAAATGATCATAACTTTTTGCTCAAGACTTAGAATTGAGAAAGGAAGTAGGAACTGGAAAGGTATTTGATATAAGAGTCCATATATCCACCCATAAAAATTAGATTCCACTTTTAAATTCACAAGGAATCAGAAGAAAGGATTTTGATAGTCTCACAAAGAAGAAGTGTGCTTAGTCTTTATAGATTTCATAATTATTTAGTCTAAAAATTATTTTTTCTTGCACATTTTGCAGATTTAACATCAATTAGATTATAACAGGATTAACATAGAGTTCAGAATCAAGGAATATTTAGAGTACTTACAACTATGAAGATGAGATTAGAGGGATGTATGTCAGTATGGGTAATGAAGGTACAAATTCAAATAGACATGGAGAAGGAAAGGAAGAAAGCATGAACTTGCTAGAGACCATAATTTTTTTTCAAAAGGATGTCCAAAGTTATAAAGATGATAATGAGACGCTTATGAAAGCCATGGAATGACAAGAAGGATTCAATATCAAGTTAATGCAAAGCTTGGTTAGAATAGAGAAGAAGATGGATAATGAGACCGAGTCAAGCAAATTAGGGAGTCACAGGTCTCATGATACCTAAGAATGGTACCTTGAGGCTTTCCATTGAATTTTAGCAGTTGAAAAAGGTAACTGTGACGAACAAGTATTCTTTTCCAAGGATAGAAGACCTCTTTGATCAGGTGAAAGACTCTAAGATTTTCTCCAAGATTGATCTCAGGTCAGGCTATCATCGGGTGAGAATTAAAGAACAAGACATCAACAAGACTTCCTTCAGAACAAGGTATGGCCATTGTGAGTTCACAATGGTGCCATTTGGGTTATCAAATGCACCAGTTTTCTTCATGTGTCTAATGAATGGTATTTTCAGAGAATACTTCGATACATTTTTCATTGTGTTTTTGGATGACATACTTAATTACTCAAAAATCTAAAGAAGAGCATAAGAAGAACTTGAGGATGGTGCTACAGGTATTGAGGGAGCATCAGTCATATGCCAAATTGAGAGAGTTCTCATTCTACTAGAGTCATATTCATTACTTGGGGCATATCATTTCAAAGGAAGGAATATCAGTGGACCCAGAGAAGATAAAAACAATTGAAGGATGGCCAACACCAAGGAATGTCTTAGAGGTGAGATCTTTCATTAGAAATGCACAATATTATAGAAGGTTTATTGAAGTCTTCTCCAAGATTGAACACCCAATCACATATTTGCAAAATAAAGGTGTGAGATTTGAATGGGTTGTTGATTGTGAAAGAAGCTTCTAACACTTAAAATATTTGTCGACCAATGCACCAATTTTGAGAATTGTTGATCCTAATGAAGATTTTGTAGTATGCATTGATGCATGTAAAGAAGGGCTTGGTGGGGTCATTAGTCATAATGGGCATATGGTATGTATGAATCAAGGAAATTAAAGGAGCATAAAAGGTACTATGCTACTCACGATTTGGAATTGGCAGCCATAGTGCATGCCCTAAAGATGTGGAGGAGCTACCTCATGGGGAAAACATTTTAGTTGAGGATAGACCATAGTGGTCTGAAATATTTATTTGGACAACCAACTTTAAATGCTAGGAAAAACATATGGTTGGAATTCCTTAGTGAATATGACTTCGATATAAAGCATATCAAGGGTAAAGAGAATAAGGTGGCTAATGCACTGAATAGGAGAGTGCATGACATGTGTGTTCCAACCATTATCATGTATAAATCATATTTCAAAGACATAATTGTAGAAGCTAGAAAATCAGATCTATAGTACATGAAAATAAAGAAAAAAAATCAGCAAGGTAATTTACAGTAGAAAACATAATACTATAAGTTGGAAAATGATGAAATTCTCATGTACAGGGGAAGAATTTATGTGTAAAATTCTCAGGAATTGAAAAATTTAATAATGACAAAATGCACAATGTGCCTTATGTTGGGCACACATGTTACCAATATTGCAGTTGTCAAGAGCCAATATTATTCGTCGCGCATGACGAAATAAGTTGATTATTTTATTGCGAGGTGTTTGGATTGTCAAAAGGTCAAGGATGAGCATAGATACTCAGTTGGTTTGCTACAACCATTTCCCATTCCTGAGTGGAAATGGGAAGTTTTAACAATGTATTTCATCACTAAACTTCCCAGAATAAACAAACACCATGATTCCATCATGGTGGTGGTGGATAAGCTTATTACAACTGCCCATTTTATTCCAGTAAAGCTGATCTAAAAATGGGGGGCTGACTTGTTTTGCTATGCAAGCACCCTCTACTCCATTAAAATAAACTTCAAGACCTTGCTCTATGTCATAGTTGTGCAAGAGGTTTTATGTGTTACATTTAGGCTTCTTTTATGTGTTTATGTGTGAGGTTTTTAAAAGGTTAAATATGTTGTTTAAAGAATACAACAGAAAACATAAGTGCAACAAATAATAACCAACAAAAACTCACAATAATCACAACATGATAAAGGAGTTCACCCCCAACTGGGCTACATCTCCTTGAGCCTCCATCAATGGACTAGGATCTCTGGGATTAGTTTGTCAAAGATTGTTTTACAATATGATTATCAACTCCAATGGATTTATTGACTATACCGTTGGGTTTAGAATACATAAAATCCCCAAAAATGACTATTAGAACTCTAAAAACAGACCATGGCTCATCTGGGCATGACCTCTTCTACTGGTGGCCTTGAGCTTCCCTAAGCTTCCTCATGGAAAAAATACCTGTAAAGGTCCTCAAATGCCTCTGAAAACTATCCCAATGAGTTCATATCATAACAATTAGTCAAGAATGACTATTCAGTCACTGAAAATGGACTTGGGCTCATCTGAGCATGGCCTCGTTCAATGGTGGCCCTAAGCTCCCTGAAACTTAAAAGTAGAAAAACCTGCAAAATAAGTCTCCAAATGCCTTTGAATACTGTGCCCCTAGCTGGGCTTTTTCAGCACCTCATTTGGCAAAAAAATGAAGAAGATAGGCCTCCTACCATTTTCCTCCTTCAAGCTTGTTGTCTCTGGTTTGCCAAAATCGCACCTCTATGTGAGTAACCTGGATTCTGGGTGTTTCCCGTGCCTAAACCCAGAACACGCACACATGCCCACAAAATGTGTAAAATTTTCGCACCATTAGCGAACTAAGCCCCCAAATCACGGAGGTGTTGGGTGCATGGGGGGGGCATGTGGCCACGTCCCAACGCATAAAAAGGCATCGTTTGCAAGACAGGCTGAGGGCGTGACAAGTGTCCAAACGTGCGGGTGGGGGACTGTTTAAAATCCCACGCAAAGTTTCATGTGGAAAAGGGTCATATGGGAACTCATATTAAAACTGGGGGATAGGGCTAAGCCCCAGCCCAGACCCCACGCCATACAACAATATATGTAAATTTAAATAAACTTTAACACACATATGTAATAAGTACCAACGTGTGGAGTGCTAGTTGGGTGGCATTTTCCAAGGCGTTTGACCCGTGGGGAGGTCCGAGGTTCGATCCCCATGGAGTCCATAAAATTTTACCAAACCAAAACCATAACAGGATTCCACGTGGCATCCCACGTCTGGGGCACGTGGCACCACTATATTGGCCAGTAAATGACACGTGTCGAAAGATGATTTTCCCACATCTGCTACTCGATTGTCCAATCAGCACTTGCCATGTCATCACCTTCCACATCAGGATACCATCATGCCATGTTAGTTGTACGCCCCCTACCACGTCAGTTGTACGGACTGTACAGTGAGCAAGTTTTTTGCCTATTTGGAAAATCGAACAGAACATGGTATCTCAATCATCCGATGTCTGTTTGAACCCGTTCGAAGTGCGTTGGGTTCATGAGGACGAGGCCTACACTCTTGTTCATTTTGAGGTGATTTTGAACACTTTTATTTTTGGGCTAAATTTTGACCCTTGATCCAGATTACGATCACACCTTCCCACTGAAAGGATTTTGGACCCACAAAAGTTGATGATTATCTGCCTAATCTTCAATACTCTTCTACTTCCAAGTTCTATCAATTGATTCTACTTGAAAAGTCATTTTGGCAATCACTTGGGTACCTTGACATGCCTTGCACTACAACTGGCCATGCCCCTCAACCATTGTTCTCTGACTGTCACTGACCCACTGTCCGCGTTGTGATTCGAATACTATCAGCCTTCCCACTAAGAATCAATTCCCACTTGTGAACTCTTTGGCGTCAACAAAATCTTCTCTACAATGGCTGCAAAAAAAAACTTTTCTGCAACATCTTATCACAAACCAAGAAAAACCATCAATCTTGAAAACAATTTTTATACAAGAATGAAAATGATGCCAACCAACTCTTTTGCTCTTCAAGCAATATCAGTCGCATATTGTACTTCATCAAAGTAGATGGCGTTTTCCTACATCTTGGTGTACTCAATATCGACTTACAAGCCGACAAACACCATCAACTAAACATATGTCGAAAAACATGATCGACACAACATAGTCATCAAGACAACATCGACAAAAGTCGAGACTCATTTGAAACACATCGACATTCCAAAATTTGGCATTCATGATACACAACCATGATACATTCATTAGTCACTCATAGTGAAACTATCACAAAGTTCACTCTTTACACACATACAAACTCACATGCATATGCATAGCTCTTCACCTCTCCTTCGAGTATAAACATAAGTACATAAACCCAAAAACATGTGGGTACATAAGAGCTGAAAATGAAAAGCTATATGGATACAACAAGTGAGTATCATACCCATCTTTTACATCCTCCTGACGAAGTTGTGCATCAACAAGAATGCCTTCAAAAGAAATGCATTAACATGCAAACTTGCATCACACAAGTTATAATAAACTGTTGCATTTTGTCATACTTTCAATAGAAAAGCATACATAAGGCTGAAAAGTGCATCGACAAACAAAGAAATGCAAGCCTTACTTGTTCAAGAAATCTAACCATTTCTTACCAAGCCAATTCAATGGTGACTTATTCTGTTGAAAATCGTCTTCTTGTGAATCATCTTGACTCACATCGATGATGGAATCTCCTCTTCCATTCTTGCCAGTCTCTCTATCCATCTGCTTCTCGTGCTATGGATGAGTGGTTGGATGCAATGCCCAACATTGGTTAATGAGATGACCTCTCTTCTGGTAGTGAGTGCAAATCTTTTGCATCTTCTTTTCAAGTTGCCTTTGCTTGGAAAGTTTCCTAAATGTGGTCAATCTTTTCCAACATCTTGAAACATGATGGTTATCTAAACCACAATATGTACATGAACTTTTTCTCCCATTTTTACATGAAAATTTACCATGCTTAACATAATCAAAAGCAACCGAATTAAAGGTAGAAATATACCTTGAACATTCACCTTTATCGCCTTCTTGAGGAGGTGAATTTGAAGAGTTACCGGCTCTCCTTTTAAGACCAAAAAAATTGTTCTTGTCCTCATGGTTTTCACAACTATCTTGTTTCATACATTTCCATTCATCTTGAACACATACTTTTCATGCTTGAGGGATTGAACTTGCAATAAAAGTTGTTCTTGGAACTGTTTCCCTTGTCTCCTCAACTTTGGAATATGCTCCATCTTTTTGTTCATATACAAGACACCAATACTTGGGCCTCTCCTTAACAACAATAGGCTCAACAATGCCTTGTGCATGCTTGCCTAACCCTCTACCTTCATAGCCCATTTTTAACAATAACTTGGACCCTATTCCTCTTGTGTGATTTTCAAAAACACCAAAGCATTCATCCTGAGAGGAATTTGAAGAAAAAATAGCATTACATACTTCATGTTCATGCATGTACTTGGTAAGGGTATCCTTTGACTCATGGAGTTAAGTCTCCATCTCATGCAACTTTTCAAGAAGATGGTGCTTCTCCTCCTTCATGGTCATCAACTGCTCTTGAAGGACTATGATATCCTTCCTATCTTCCCACATCTCTTGCACCATATTTATCATGGTTACAAACGCCTTCAACATCTCTTTGTCAAAGAACTTGGCTAATGAATATGTATGAGAACTCTCATCATTTGAAGCTTCCTCCATCCTTGCAAGATATCAAACTTCAACACAAAACTTGCACGATAATACCAACAACTAAATCTCTAGCTATCAATGGAAATCACATGAGCAAAACTATGCTCTGATACCACCTGACCTAAAAATAGGGGGCTGACTTGTTTTTCTATGCAAGCACCCTCTACTCCATTAAAATAAACTTCAGGACCTTGCTCTATGTCATAGTTGTGCAAGAGGTTTTATGTGTCATGTTTAGGCTTCTTTAATGTGTTTATGTGTGAGTTTTTTAAGAGGTTANTGACTTGTTTTTCTATGCAAGCACCCTCTACTCCATTAAAATAAACTTCAGGACCTTGCTCTATGTCATAGTTGTGCAAGAGGTTTTATGTGTCATGTTTAGGCTTCTTTAATGTGTTTATGTGTGAGTTTTTTAAGAGGTTAAATATGTTGTTTAAAGAATACAACAATAAACATAAGTGCAACAAATAATAACCAACAAAAACTCACAACAATGACAACATGATAAACGAGTTCACCCCCAACTGGGCTACATCTCCTTGAGCCTCCATCAATGGACTAGGCTCTCTGAGATTAGTTTGTCAAATATTTTTTTACAATATGCTTCTCAACTCCAATAGATTTACTGACTGTACCATTGGGTTCAGAATACTTAAAAACCCCAAAAATGACTATTAGAACTCTGAAAACAGACCATGGCTCATATGAGCATGACCTATTCTACTGGCATATCATCAAATCATGCTATGATTAATTCTGGTCCAACCACTTCTCATCAAATCATTTGGTGGATCTATAGGCATATCATCAAATCATGCTATGTCTACTGTAAAATCCACTAAATGACCCAATTGTCCTTGATCATGTAATAAGACATGATGCTTGCATGAAAAATGATCTTCAAGGACTAGATGCCCTTTGTAACTAGGGTCTTCCCAAACTGGTGCATCAATTTCAATCTCATACAATGCTTTGAGAATCTCTAATCACAAGTAGTTCTTGTTGTTGGTAAAATTTCCAAGCAGCATAAAAAAAATTCATACCTAGAAAAAAGGCTAAAAGTGTGATCGTATACGTAACAAGTCAGAGAAGTGTTTTTAGTGAAGGTCAAGTTCAATAGCCATATTAGGGACATTGTGAAATTTATTCAAGCACAGACACTGGAAAATCGATGGATAATACAAGATAAATTCAATCTAATGACCGACATTAATGATAGACATGAGATGGAATAATAATTGTCATTGTAAGTAGAATGTATTGTGGATCACTTTATTTGATTGGATAGTGTTATGCATTTTTTTTTATCAATTTTTAGAAGTAGGGTTGTGCCAAAAAATATGATACCAAAGGGAAGTACATAACCACAAGTCCAAAATGGAAGTATAGTATTGTAGTTGCCAACCAACATGGTAGTCCATTTGAGGCTTAATTAAAAGCGCAATGATGGATAATTACCCCAATTTTTGCAACACAACATGCTTGCAAATGGATGTGATCCCTATGTGATAAAGTTCAGTTAAAGGAAGCCATATGCTTTCACGATTGAAGATTCAACAACAAATTTTAATGATTTGTGGGTGATTTTAGGGATTTGAATATCCCCCAACTCTAAGAAAACCTAATGGTAAAAAGGGTGCTCTATTATTTTCATGTAATTTTGTTCTGTTCTAAGTTTAAACCTTCCATTTTGACCAAGTGTTAGTTTATAATGGCTCCTTATATAGTTGAAGGTAGAATGTTTAGGAGGATTAATTTGCTATGAATGAAAAATTTGCATTTTATGGTTGGCAATTGTCTTAAGCTATTACAATGATGTCGTTCCTTTATCTTCTTTTTCATTTTCATCATAAAATGACTACTATTATCACTAGTAGGAATCTCAAAATACAAGTACAAACAAAAGACAATCCAAACAGAAACATCATTAATTCTCCTTTCATGCTCATGGAACATGAAGAGTCATGTACATATTATCACCTACTACAGGGGTGCATCAAGAAGAAATCCTTAGTAAATGGAAACTGTTCCATGCCATGTTAAACTCATTGAATTTCAACTAGGTATGTATTTACTTATTATACTTGTCAACATGTATTTAGGATGTGGAATTTTGTTGGATGTTAATAGAGTTTTCAATCAAATGGGTATGGATGGGAAAAATGTTTTTTCATGGACTATGATGATTGCATGGTATTGAAGGTGTGGTCTTCCTCATAGAGAATTGGCACTCTTTTGGAAAATGCAAGCAATGGGTGCTTTCCATTCAAGTGAATTTAGGTTTTCCAATGTTATCTTGCATGGTATTCAAGGTGTGGTCTTCCTCATAGGGAATTGACACTCTTTTGGAAAATGCAAGCAATGGGTGTTTTCCATTCAAGTGAATTTAGGTTTTCCAATGTTATCTTGACCTGTGGGGACATGAAATTATTGGAATTGGGTATGGATATGCATGGACATATAGTAATAAGTGGGTTTGAGTTGCATGTTTCAGTAGTCTATGCACTTTGACACTATTGTATTCAAAGTGTGGAAAAATTAATATTACTACCACTTTTGAATTGACTTAGACTAGCAAGCCCTATTTTGGTGATTAGTGTAGGAGGTATGCTACATCACATGTCTTTCCTTAGATTCTTTATTATGAAAATAGGTTACATTAATCAAACATGAAAGTTTGGGACATGGGATACTCAAACGTCCTTATCTCATTTTGTATTTTGAGACTAAGTCACAATTTACATTCCTTTGATGTGGTATAATAGTGCGTGTGTTTAATGATGATTGATGAAACCCCTATAATCAAGAGGTTCCTATCATGCTTGAATCAAGAGTGTTAAGTCCTTGAAATAGGGTCAATGCCTCAACTTGAATGCTAGTAATTTTTTCGAGTACCCACTTAAAGATTGTTTGATATTTTCCTTTCCCCTTACACCTAAAAATAATTTAGTTTTCAAATTTATGTGGTGAGGAGTTTCAAAATTATTTGCCGGATAATCCACAGTTGGTGTCATTTTTGTGATCGATGTTTCAAACCCTAGCTTGTTGATCTTAGTCAATTAATACTCTAGATGCAGGACAATTTAAAATTTTAACTAGGTCAGTTATCTATAAACCCTATTTTTAGAATTAAACAAAAATAAATTAATAATAAATTAATGATAGTTACTATTAATTAATAATATCTCATAACTAATTCTAAGGTTAAATGAATCTAATAGTTTGTTTAATAGTATATATATATAT